>JBBPCS010000374.1:5911145-5923740 GCA_037974645.1 Hollardia meadi | reverse complement strand
TTACAGTGAGTTGGAGATACCACGGGCATACACACACATGTACAAATTTAGGCATATTTTCCCTTTAAAGCCATGCTAGCAACATGGCTCTGAGGATGACAAGTCGATTGGATGGTTCACCACTTTAGTCCTGACTGAAATATTTCATCTACTGGATAAATTCTATTAAATTTTGTACAGGAATTCAAGGTTCCCAGAGGATGAATACTAATGACTTTGCTGATTATCTGACTTTCCCTCTGGTGCCACCATGAAGTTCACATTTGTGATTTTGAAGGGAAATGTTTTAAAAACTATTGGATGGATTGCCATGAAATTGAAAATGAAAACATCCGACCAAACACTGTACCTGCAAAACTGACATTCCCATCAGCATCAGTTGTCTTTCATGCTTTGTGCTAATTTGCAAATGTTACCGTGCTAACACGGCAAATTAAGAATTGTTATCATTTAGCTCAAAGCACTTCTGTGCCTAAGTACAGCATCGGATTGAAGATTGTAGATTTTGTTCTCCATCTTTTATATTGGAATAACATGAGGAAAGCATCTTGCCATGGCCAATATAGAGAAGAGCTGGCCAATGACTGTATCAGTGTACATGTATTATATATTATATATATTTTATGTATGTATGTATTTATATGTATTTTTTTAATGCTTTTGTTCAGTGTTTTCCGTAATGGAGATCTCCTGTGTCCACCATTCCGATTCATCATTCCTCGGAGCATGCGGCAGGACCTGGAGCAGATCCTGAGTCTGGTCACAGAGAAGGTCAGCTTGCGGACTGGAGCTGTGCGCAGGTGGGTGACACTGACAGACAGTCACAAACACATACAAATAGAGAGAGAAATAAAACTGCCGCACTCCATCAGGTTGTGCTCTCTGGAAGGAGTGACTGTGTCCTCAGCCGCTGAGCTGGAGACCGGCCGCTGCTATGTAGCTGTGGGAACCGAGAGATTCAAGAAACTTCCATATGTGGAGCTGCTGGTCTCAAAAGCTACAGAGAGGTATTGTTATGCAAGGTCCTCTGTGAGTGTGTGTGTAAAGATGTGGTTTTTTTTGCATCTGTGCTGGCTGTTCTGCTCTCCAGAGTGTCAGACATGAGAGAATATGAACAATACTTTTCCACGCACTTTTATCTCTCACTTTTTTGATTTTCCTTATTTTGTAGATATTACCCAGGAAAGAGAAGGCTGTTAAGGAGAAATGAGGTACCTTCAGTTAATAGTGTGATTTGCTTACCTTATTTAAAAAATAAATAAATAAATAAATAGTTTTAGCATCCACAGCTGTCTTGTATGTGGCTTGCGTTTCTTTTAGAACAGAAAAGCAGGAAGCGGTCCAGAAGACCAATACAGTGACTCAGCTCTCCTCGACTCCCCCGAGGTAAAAAATAAAATAAAATCCTCCACTGTCTTGCATTCTTACCACACAAGCTATATTGGGACTGTTAATTTATTTGGTGTATAATCCCTAACACATTCAGCACACCAGTGTTTGTTTTTGTCACTAACACACTATTAATGAAATTCTATTTATTCCAGTTGTATGATCTGTCTGATGGTCGGAGGGTGAAGTCGACAGGAGACGAAGCTGCAGCTCCAGCAGCCACACAGCAGAGGAGCAGGAGAGACGGGGCAGATGAGACCTCTGCGTTCTTCGCCAGGCCGGTCAAGATCCGCAACAACAGACGACCGCCAAGACCACCACTCAGCAATGGGTCTGGTTAGGATCCCCCAACTTCATATATCTCATTTTAAATCTAACTCCCTCAAATTCACAATGAGCGTTATTATTTTAGTGTTTTGTTTTGTTTTTCCCCCTGTTCATCACAGTCCAGCCCAGCGTGTTCAAGAGAGCAGCACGGAAGAGAAGAGAGGAGGTACGAGGCGCCGAGGAGGTGCATGAGGATGAAAACACAGCCACAGAGCTTCCTGTTGACCAGGTGAGCTTTACAAGTCCTCCTGGTGTCTTTTGAACTGCAGCGTGTTAGAATTAAATGTCGAAGGAGGTGAATCTAAATCTGCCTCTCATTTTCTATCTAAAGAGAGTTGCAGAAATAGTGGAGGATGAGGAAATAAACGACCAAAATGATCCTCTGCACAACACACAGCAGGTAGGGATGAATACTTTTTTTTTTTTCATGTTCGGTGAGAATCTGTTTGTTTCTTATCTATGTGAATAAAAAACATGATTCATCCACTCTCACGTACAGTGTAGGGGGATTTTCCTGCATAATAGATGGACGTTGGGGTTATAATTTAGAAAATGATAAATTCCAGAGGATGCATCCATGATGGTGTGGATGAGAAATTTATTTATGTATTTCTGCAGTTGCAAGTTAAAACATGAGTGATGATTGTGACATATTTTTTTATCTGAAAATGGAAAAGGAAAAACAGCTCATCTTTTGACAACGGAGCAAAATCAGCCCAGAAAGTCATTCTATAAATTCTAAAACAAAAACATCTGTTTTCTCCTCTTATGTGTATTTCTGTCCCAAACACATACGACACTGTATTCTGCATGTTCTCAAGAGACATGCACAAATTATGAAGAGTGGGCAGCATAATGAGGAAGGACACCTACGCAAACACAATGAAAAGCAGGTATAGTATGTGAGTGGGTGGTTACGTTTACATAATCATAATAAATGTGTCCTAATAAATAGGGTCTCTTTTTGTGTGTATAAATGGGTTCAGGGTATCATATTTTTGTCCTGTAAAAGGCATCTGAGCAGGATGGTGTAAAACAGACAGAAAATGCTGCTGAGCCTGAGGAGTCTTCTCCTGAAATACTGGTACAGTTCGCACACCCACACACACTGCCAACTGCTTAAAACCATTTGTTACTGTTTACTTTCAGTAGTACAAAAACGTAGTCAGCAATCAATCTCGTTTCAAAAGGAGCGTGAGCTGGATCACACGTCTTCAAAGTCACGGCCTTCGTCATCAACCTCTCAGGCAAAGAACGGGGAAGAAAAGGCAAGTTTGCCCACCTCACGTCTGAAAACAGTTTATGACCACTCTTTCACCATATCCGGGCCAAATGAAAATGCGCGCTTGATTGCTTTTTCTTTTAAACTTTGGCATTGATTTGATTCCACAGGACGTCCCGTCGATTACAGTAGAACGGAACCATCGTCAGGAGGAGATCACATCATCGTAACAGCAGATAACCCAGTGATTACTGCTTCTACAATGACCCATGCGTCGAAATGAACGTTTGATTAAATTGGTAGTATTTTAGCTGTGGTAATGAGCCAAGTAACAACACTGATTTATGTTGGAAGAGTCCAAAATGTGAATAGGTTCAGACAAAATAACACACTACAGGGGATGGACACATAAGCTCTGAAACAATACACTGAAGTCCCATTCTTGTGAGCAGGATGTCTCAGGAACACTTTGAGGAAATTTCTTCAAATCTGGAACATCCTTGGACTCAAGGATGAACTGATTCGATTTTGGTTGTAACTTCCATTTTGCCATTTATTCCATTTTAACTTTTATTAAAGCCCTTCAAAGTCTTCACTACCTGTATTATGCGAGTCTGGACAGACATGGATGTAAACTGCTACTTGACTTGTGGCGTGGAGGCAGTGATGCAAGTTTCCCTGAGGTAGTGTTGTTGTATTGTACAGGTGTTTATGATAACGGTGTTCTTCAGTTCTGATGCATTTATTGTGTCGATGTTTAATGATACAATTTATTCCATATGCGATATTTACGTGAGAAACAATATTTTGGGGACATTTTAAACTTGAATGTATTTTGATTTGCAGAAATCAGTGATGGGGGTCATAACAAAGAATCATGTTTTGCCAACAATTTATTCATAAAATATCAGTCTCTTCACAAGCTGAATAGATGCAACCATAGAAAAGTCATCTGTACAGTGTTTTAGTTAAATACAGTGAGAATAAAAATATATATTACTATGTACATTACTGTTACTTGTGTTGTTGTTTACAGAGCATACAAACAGTCCTTGTTACTCTTCCTTCACTAAGAACTTTAGAATAAAAAAGTGGTACATCTCCCTCAGTAATACATCATGTACACAAGGCAGCAGGATAAGAAGGAGAGAAAACAGTTTATGCTCAAGCCAAGCACCAATTTGTCCTCTCCTGTGTCCTGCTCTTCTTGAAACACACCCCACAGCGGATAGAAAGCAGCAGCAGTAAAATGTCTCTGTTAAACCAAGAGGTTAGATCTAATTGGTCCATTTCAAATCCTCAGCCTTATTCGTATGTGGTCTCTATAGAATTAATGCAGATGCCAGTCACATGGCGGGGCAGCAGAGTGCTTTAAAGTAAAAGTTAACAACCACTAACTTCTATACAAGCACCATAAATCTAGTCAGTTGCCTTCAACTGAAGCATTTAAGATGACCATAAATCTAGTCTAGCCTTGAGGTGAACTCTGCATGAACCCACTTCCCTTTCAACTTGGTGGAAGAGTTTCTGGACAGGTCTTTTGAAGCTCACGCTCAGTTAATTTAGGCACAATTCTCCCACCAGAGCCGTTGCTCTAAGGAGTCGTCTTCAGAATCTAAAAATGCCCTCTCTAGTCCTGCTCCAGCTGCGCTTTGGCCTTCTTTCCTTCCCTGCTGAGGAATCACTTGAAGGTGTAGGAGAATTTGTTCTTTAATCCTGATTTCTGTTAGTGTACAACCTGCGTCATATTCCCCTTCCCAGTGTCTCCGTCATCAATGGAGCTTATAACGCACAGAGTGATGCCAGCCATGGTAAGGAACATTCCCGTGACAGCCTCTGCAGAGAGTGAGGGGTGTGTGGGAGGATATGAAAGAAAATGTGAGCTAAAAAAAATCTTTAAACACAGAACGCAACCAGTATAGTCATTTTTCCAAGGAGAGGAGAAAGGGACAGAAGAGAATTAACAGCTCTGTATGCCAGTAAAGTAATCTCTTACGTAAATTTGCTGAACTGGGCTCAGAAATCTCTGAACATGTTCCAGTAGCCTAATGATTGATCCGAAAGCTTTGAGCATCTTAGCATAGATTTGTTCTATACTTGTTCTCTAGCTTTCTTCTCGTGGGTATCAAATATCACTTGCTGTGTGGCTGCCCTGCTACTGAACAGCAAGTTAGTCTATGAGTAGCGTAGAAATTATCATCACTTACGCTTGCCTCCAAACTCTTCACCAAGTAACTTGCCAGTGAGCAGAGTGCAAAGGAAGGTGAGGGAGTTAGCCACAGGAACAGCGAGCGATAACTCTGGATGAGAGTAGTGGAGAAAATTTGATTTAATATTCTGCCTCAAAATTGACACGCAAACCTGCATGTCCCATTATGGTGCAAATCTCTGCAAAATGGAAATTGACCTGAAGAGTATGTTGCACTCTTAATGAAGGCTAATGATTCGTCACGCATATTAAAGACCTGTTTGTAAATGGATATGTGCTCTTTGTCGGAAGTTAGCTGAAAAATTTGATTTTACAGCCACGTTTGCATGTTTACAAATTGAAAAAGCAGTAGTAATATGAAACTTTAGAATTAAAGCTGCACATGTTCCCACAAGCAGAGTCAATTTTTACAATGTGGCGTGGGACCAGTTTAGAGCTCAGTTAGTCTCTCAGTCTGTCTCTCAACAGAACATTTATTGCCAATAATTTGGATAATCGATTCATTAAAGTAATTTTTCAGCCAAATATTTGCGTCTTCTAGATCCTTAAATGTGAGGATCTGCTGCTTTTACTTGTCTTACATTATAGTAAATAGTATAGGGGATTGTGATTGGCATTTTTCACGATTTTCTGACATTTTAAAGATCAAGAAATTCATAATCAGCAGATTAATCAATAAGAAAAAATACTGCTAGTTACAGCACTAGGTCAGTGGCACTTGAATATTTGACCTCTTGACATGTATGCACATCAATCTTCTTAGGTCTGAACAGTTCACTTCCATTATAGGCCATTTTAACACAAGGCATTCTGACACGTCATAGTAGGAAAAGTACAGGTGTTAATAATGAAATCAATTAGGGCTGAATTCCATTCAGCTGCTTCAGTTTCAGGTCCTGGTATGGTGCATGCCACTTCACTGTCACAATGTCACAGCTTACTGGGACACTTAAAAACAACAAAGCCATCATTTATGTCTTTAGTCACACCTGTGCATTTCTGCTATGACAAGTCATGTCTGCTGTGGAAACATTTTTGGCTTGTCATAGCAGGAAACACTAGCTATTATTTATGTAAAATATATATAGTTATAAGCTGTGATATTTTATCGACTTGTGTAACAACTAAACCCATTATCCCCTTACCATCAGACAGTGCTGTTGACTGTGAAGTGTGTGCCTCACCTGTGGTGGAAAGTGTATAATAGTAGACCAAAGAGCCACTCTGGTTCAGGAGAAATGGGACCAGGTACTGAGCAGCAACATAAGGAAGAAGGTGCAATCAAAACCACTTGTCATGGAAAGTGAAAGTTTGCAAAAAAAATACACACAGGCAAACTTGATAATAACTTAAAATTTACCTTGAGGTTTAGGAAAAGAAACTTGACCTCAGCCAGGAGCTGTGAGACTCTGTTGGTTTTCGTCACATTTTCTATCCCCTCTGTGCCTCTCTTCAGGAGAGGGTTGGTGCAGCCCCACAACACCGACACCAGCAGGAGACTCAGGAGCTCCACTATAACACAGGAGAATCACACACAATCACCCTGTCACTTCATATACAACTCAGGATATTCTACCAGTATTGTTATACGGCTCATCTATTTAACAATGACCACACCACCCGATAAAAACAGGGCAAACAGTAGAATAGTGCATGTAGCACCGAAGCTACAAATACCGGTGATTATATTTAGCTAGCTTACTTCCTTAGCATTAGCGCTAAGATATTAGCTATGTGTGGGTTAGCTCTGTGTTATTCGTGCTAGAGAAGGAAGCATACACGTAGGACTATATATTCCATATTAAAATACAGAATTCCATTTAAAATATTGGCAAATACCATGATTTGAGAGGATACATTAGCTTGTTAAGACACTCACCCACGGTCACCATCGTAATGTAGAGTCAGTGTGAAGTCGCATTCAAGACAGTTCGTCAGCTCAGTTTTTAGTGAACATTATTTAAAAGGCTAGATTAACAAACAGTTGTAAACCTATCTATTTAGTGAAGTTATATCAGGACTTAAAATTGAAACCAAATCCAAGAACCGAACGATTTTATCACGACGGTCTCATTCATAAACTGGAACCTTTTGCAACATTTCTTGTCATCTTGAATGCAGCTTTGGGGTTTTTTTTTAAACAATGTTTTACCAAATGGCACCAGTTGAGGACGCAATAACTTGTTCAACAATAACTCACCATGTTTAGGATGAAGCAACATTCACCTCACTACTTTCTTTAATTTTTTGCTTTTAGGTTTCATATGATTTTAGACTTCCTTCCCATTCCCTGTAATTGTTTCCTTTGTCCAAATAACACTTCTTTTAAACAAAGAGGTTAGCCACAATTAGAAATATTAACATTTATTTTCATATCATTTCATTTAAAGAACCACAAACAATACAAATACAGGGAGCAATGGAAATAAAGTGCAAAATCCTTTGGCTTCAACATAAAATGGATTCACATCAGTGTGTTAGGCTGACAACCAGATATCTTTACAAGGTTTTTTTTTTTTTTAAATACACTGAAATTTTATATATTTGTAATCTAATCTGAGAGAATCTATGATCAAAAGACAAAGGCAGTATAATGCAAGGTTAACCAGATTTAGCAAGGAATATTTTCAAATCGATATTACCATATTATCCTCAAACTTGGCTTCTTTCATACCGTCTTTGTCTTCTCTGAAGTTTATACTAGTCCTACATTTACTGTATTTATGAACCTATGTGGTCCTCCTCACTTTAAAAAGGAAATGTACACACATGTTATCAAGCCATTACAGTCTTCACTATGCATTTTCTTCATTGTATTGTTATTGATGGGAAAAGTACAAACACTAAGAAACTTATGGCGTCTATACTCTGAACACTGACTGTAGCCAAAAAGCTGTTCTTCACAAGAAAATCTCAGTTTTCCATCGAACATCATCCCTCATGCAATCCACTGTGTCTGTTTATGGCACCGTTTTGTTCATGATGTTTTGGGTTTTTTCGCACACCAAAAGGACATCTTGTTATCAGTGTAGCCATTAGTGAGTGGCTCAGTTGGTGGACATAGTGACAACACCAGCATCACCACAGGATTCAGTCAGCACACAGTATGTGGTCACGGATGAAGACAACCCCTCAGTCCAGGCCTGTTGTGAAACTAAACCACAGTCTTTTGTTGCTATGTGTTTTCCAATGAGGGGACATCATGTATGGTGACCGCAGTGGATCCGCTGGTGGTGCTGAACTGCTCTATGTGGTTTTCCTCCACGCTGTTCAGCTCAACCCTGGGAAGCCGGAAGCTGTTCTCTGAGGTTGGGTTTAAGTTGGCGATGCTGCCTGACACGGAGGCGACTCCCATGTTGCTCAGCGGCATGCTGCTCTGACTTGTGGATTGTGTCATCTTCTGACGAGGTTTGGAACCGGCTCCCAGGACTCTGGATACATGTGTCCGCCTAGCAACAATTAAAACACAATGTTACACAAAATTTGCATACTATGTAATAGGCTATTATTTAGCAAAATGGCATGTGATGTTCCGAAATTGTTTCAAAAGGTAGTCTAATCTAATTTTCTTAGCAGGGTTATTACTTCAACCACCACAGGTACAGGGACAGTAAAAAAATTAAAAGAAAGGCAAATAGAAAACAAATAGACAAAAAAGACGACTAGGAGTATATTTAGTCAGAACTGAATAAATAGAAGAGCCTATAATTTACTACAAAACCCAACCTTTTTAGCTTAAGTCCCCCTAAAATACAGCAATGTCTACATATGATGTCATCATTCCATAAATCATATATTCAATATGTCTATTAGGTAAGAGCAGTTTACCCGAAGTTACGCAAAATCAATAGAATTTTGTGTAGAAGACCTATGTTTTTAATTCCCTCCTATATCTCGTTCATTATCTTTTGACCAGTAGTGGAATGTAACTAAGTACATTTACTCAAGTACTGTACTGAAATACAATATTGAGGCACTTGTACTTTACTTGAGTATTTCCATTTTCTGCGACTTACTTTGCAGGTAATGGTCGACTGGTAGTATACAGGATATACATGCATGTAAGTACAATTGACTTTTACTTGTTTGATACTTAAGTATTTATATTTAATACTTAAAGTACATCAGCTACTTTAAGACTTTTACTCAAGTACTATTCAGATCCAGGTGACCAAGTAATATTTTAGCCCGATATCTTTATTTTTAATCCAGTATGACTTTTGGAGTACTTTTTACAACACTGCTTGTGACTCATCAGGTTTATGATACAACCCCTTGGGAGGTCCTGACCTTCAGACAGGGAATGGTGAAAAACAGTTTGACCCAAATACTGCAATTAGTATAGTACTCAGAGGGAAATATTGTGTAATAATGGATAGTTTTGCCTTTGAAAATGATTCAAATAACAATCTGAGAAGTGAGGATTACAGGTCACTGAGAGTAAGCTTCACTTTAAAGAGTCACAATCTTAAAAAAGATTTTGAACGATAAGAATATGTTGATATGCGCGGATAAAAAGAAAACAGCAGGTGTCTTGTCCTCCGTAAAGCGGATAAAAATAGCATGATTGTGTGTTTCACGGCTCGCGACATTCACTATGTAGGAATTGTCCTGTCAAACGGGAATGTGGCCCAACCTGTTGTACGTCCTCAGGATGATCAGCAGAATGGCGAGAATGATGATGATACCTATGACGATGACGGCGATCATCGCCCCAGAACCTGAGAGGCACGGAGAAGGAGGACGAAGGAGCGATTAACATGTTGAAAGGTTGTTTTTTTTCAGTGTCATTTGCATGTTACATTTTAGACATTCTCCATGCTGTGCAGTTTATTTTGTGTATCCTGCAGAAGTTTGTAGTAGCTTAGCAACGGCATCACTCACACACAAAAAGAACATGGTAAATGTTTCCTATTAAATACAGGGGTGCCACATCTCTGCAAACAATTTAGATTAGGCTGCATGACACAAAATGTTTTCATTTATGAGCCTTGGTCACCTTGGTCATATATATATATATACACACACACACACACACACACTTGAGCTATCCTTACTCTGGATGAGTATTTGTTCTTTGGACTTTGTGACAGTGGTTGTGTTTGAAGGCGCTGTAGTGTTGGTCACAGGTGAGACAGTTGAGGCTTGCATCTTCAGCAATAACCTGCACAAACAAACACAAAAAAACACAATTTAGTCAACCGAATATTCCAGGAAAACATGATTAAACAGAACTGCCTTCATGTGAGGGTAATATGTTCAAGGATAAAACGGTTTCTGCCACAGTCATACTACAGGTCAAGTGAGCGGACGGGAAAAGAACGAGGAAATAATATGGGATTACAAAATTAGAGCAATTAATATGAACAGCACATAGGTAACATAGGAGAGGGAGTGGATATTACTAAATGTTTTCACATAAACCACAGGAATGAGGATCCTGCACTGGAAAATTACGTATAAAGCACTAATCCGTCATCACTTTACAACTACAGGCCTGACGTGCTGACCCGATAACAGCTATCATTATGAGCTTTTTAAAGGACAGCTCATACTGTAAACTTTATAAAAATCAAAGCAGAACAATGTCCTAATGTCTGCATAACTCATGGCCTCATAATGATAACCTCTCCCCATACGATTGACCCTAAAACTGAACAGAAAGATGTGACTTGCTCTGTATCAGCAGGCTATAAGATCACACAGCAGGTTCCTACATCACTGTCATGTCTGCTAAAGCTTTACAAAACAAACTGTGTGGTTTCAGGTTCAAGCCAGAAAAGACTGTGCGGGACAAGCGTGTTCTGCAGTGCTGTGCTATAGTTCTTGTTTTGAGGCATTCAGCACGAATCTGTGACATTCCCACCACATCCTCCACAGATATACACACACACACACACACACACACACGCACTCTATCAAATCATTATCTTTTTTTCAAGGCTTGTTAGAATAAACTCAGTAAATGATGAGTCATGTTTCAAGTGCCCAATAGGATTTTGAAAGGGAGAAATTAAGAAGTATGTGTGCTAATAATGTCAACAAATTCCATGAAAAGGCCAAAACCAGCAATGGATTGATCATACCAGTGATGGATACCATGAACATGTGGTTTATTTTAAGACATTTCCATTTCCAAATGTATATTAACTGGTTGCTGAAAATAGTCCCCATTAAATGCACTATTGAGTGCTGTTTGAGTAACGTTTGCTAAAAAACTACAGTGCCACAGGCTGGACATGGAAGCTGGGAAGTATTTTAAGACACACTGTAGGTTTGGGTCTTTTAATGGGATTTGCTGACAATAAGAAAAACATAAAATAAGACCATTCTAAGATTTCCTCCATGTGTCTCTGATGACTACATCAAATCAGATGTGCTTTACTCTGCATGTGCCATTAGGCAGCCCACTCTCTATCTTAAATTAACTAACACTGTTCCAATTTTCTCTATAATGGAACTTTATCATGATGAACACGTCCTGATATGAAGATGTGATTTGTGTTCTCTCAATTGTGACACGTTAAATCATGCAGCATCAACAATGCAAATTCTCTCCGTGTTATGTTGCTTCAGGCAGACTGTCAGGGCAGCTTCATTGTGTGTTTGTGTTTTATCTTGATCCAATCTACTGTGACGCAATTGTGACGTGTCATGCGGAGATCCTCTGTCACTTAGGAGGATCCCTGATCTGCTACTGTTCAGGAAATAATCCAAAAGCAGCTGTAGGTCAGGGCTGTCCCTGTAACTGATATTTCCTCTGAATCACGATAATAAGCCTTTGCACGCTCAGACAGAAACTCATGTAAACCTCACATAAAAATCACACCTTGTTTTTAATCTACATAACAAAAACACTAAATTATGATTGCATGGTTTGCTGCATGTCACTTGTACTTCATTTTCCTCTTCTACCCCATTATAGAGCCGTACAAACGTTCATCATGGAAGTTCCTCATTTCCTCTTTTCACGTAGTACCACGTAAGAGTAGATAATGAGTCATTCAAGTGTGACTCATCGTGATCATGTATAATTACATCAATGATTTGTTGCCCCAGAATATGAAACAACAGTGGATTTTATCCAAAAGCATTTTCTTCATGCTTTTACAGGCAGTTTGGTCAGCTATTTGTGCAATATATTCACTAATTGTAAAATCATGCGCGCTAACATATTATTATGTTAAACAGGCTTTACAATTGTGTCTAGATAGAGGCCTCGCATTAAAAGCCTTTTTAAAAAAATAAAGATAGTAAAGTAAGGTTGCACTGTGTCTGCTGGGAGTGAAGCACAGAAGCACAATCAGAACAGGCGCTTGCAGACCAAATTTGCATCAGCTATAAAAAGCTGGAAACCCTGACACACAAGGAACAGACAGACACACACACACACACACACACACACACACACACACACACACACACACACACACACACACACACACACA
>JBBPCS010000374.1:5894344-5911045 GCA_037974645.1 Hollardia meadi | reverse complement strand
CACACACACACACACACACACACACACACACACACACACACACACACACACACACACACACACACACAAAGAGAGAAGTAACTAAGTCGCTAAAAAGTCAGGAGACAACAAAATCTGCCAAGAAGAAGAAGTGAAGAAGCAGTTATTAGTCTTGTGGACTTACCTAACCCTCTCCTCTTTGATTTCAGCCTCCAGATGGGAGTCTGAGCAACGCAGAGCCCCCTCCCTCAGCTGACTGAGGGGGGCATAGTCCACTGGTGGACTGACAGTTACAGCAGGTCTGGGGAGTGCGAGTTGCTCCAAGAGAGGAATGTAAGTCCCAGGTGCTGCTAAAGTTACAGTCCCACAGGTACAGATGGGACAGACTCAAAGAAAGGACAAAAGAGTATAAAAAACAAGCAAGAGATGCCTCTGTGTGTGTGTGGTGTCTGTGGGAATCAGAGTGTTTAGGCGAAGCGAAGGAGGAGAGCGAAGAGGAGGAGACTCCACGCTTACTCACTTGTCGCTCCTGAGCGGCTCCTGGCTGAAAGTAATAATCTCAGGCAGCTGGTTTTTCAGGTCCTTCCGCCTGGCCCTTAGGCGTGCCATAGCGATGATCAAAAAAGGAGACTCCTCTCCAGACTTGTCTGTGAGGCTCGGCTCTCACCATGACTACTGCCTCTACAATCAGTACAGTCTGCATCTCACAGGACATGGAACAGCAGAGGGTGTGGCTCTGTGAATTTTGTCAAAGAAGATGAATATAAAATAACATCTCATATCTTAAAAAAACAGTCTAACCCCTATACCTTTGGGTGTGCCTGTGCATGCATATACTGAATACACTAATGTACATGTGAGTGTGTATGCCTTTTTTGTCTCTTGATGTCATGGCCAAGGAACACAACAATTGAATAATTGCCTTTCATCTATGGCGAATAATAAGACTGCATGTGTGCACATATTGCAGACAAAGTATGTGGTTTCAAAGTTATCACAAACCTATTGATCTTTGCACACACATGTTTTATGTATGTAGTTGAAAATTAACTGAATTACAAGACTTGTCCAAAGGGTACTGGGTGTGTTTGTAGAAAAGACACAGTATGCAACACCCTTTCTTTTCATTTCTTGCAACATTTCTTTGAAAAGTCGTCCACTGAAGAGGAATGTTTTTTACTGGGAATGAATTAATCATCTTCCTAACTGTCCTACTATCTCATTGTAGCACATAAGCTCCTGTCATGGTAGCCTTTCCCCAAACAGAGCCAAGAAGTTGTCAGGATCTCGCCTCATGTTACCTCCAGGGGATAGGTGGTGCCCATGACTATAAAGCAAGCCAGTGTTGTGCCTTTGTGAGAAAGTGTAACCAAACTTCAATTGGCCACACATTGTTCTGCTTTGCCCAATGGCCTGCATGCGTGCCCAGTGCTGGCGTCCCCATGTCCCTGCATTCAGCTGTGGTGGAAGACCATTACATAAGTCTGAAAGCCGTAGGTCAAGTTTCATAAGAGAAGAATACGTCCTACAAAATGGCATCCCGGCATTGTGTTGGTTTCAGTCCAGTAGCTACAAATGGTGTAAACATCCCTGTGTGCAAAATTTGTTCTGGCTTATTATTGAGATTGAACACAGATGTGAAGACAAGTGGACTTGTTATTTATTCAGCCTGGTAGTTTCAATGTCAGAATTTGTGTTTTGAGTTGTTTGGCATTTTCTTCATCTTATTATCTGACATGTTTTCCTAAATCGGTCTGTTCCCAAATTGTATTTCATTGGGAAGCTTGGTATATAATACTGCCCTGTATATGATAGGGTATATATACTTTGACGCTTTGCCACATTATGGACAGTACATTTTCATTTCTCTGGATGAAGACCTCAATCTCATTTCGTTGAACTTCTTATCTGAAAGTAAGACATGGTCTAGTATTGTCTAGTTTCCCATGTCAAGTTTAATGTAAATGGGACAATGGTTTAAATGAATTAAACTATGTTATTTTAAATTTACCATGTGAGGTTTGCATCTGCCAGAATATAATCAATCCTTGTAAATAGCTTATTGACTGATGAATAAAATAATATTTCCTCTGGATGTCTACAAGCTTCAAGATTATTGTTTTCAACAAGACTAGGTAGCTTCTCTGTGAGGCTGCTCTTAGGCACAGTGATTAAATGCTAATGATAGTGTGCTACACATCATGCTAACAATGACATTGCTAACATGCTGATGCTAAGCAGGTGTTATCTTTACCGTGATCATTGTCAGAGAAAGTTCCTAAAGCATCTTTGTCCTTGTCTTAGCATGTTAGCATGCTAACATGTGCTAATACTTAAGGGGGTAGCCAGCCTTTACTCCTGAGGGAGATAAAAATGTTTACTATACTTATCACTTCATTGCATTAGTGGTCTTTGTTGTAAAACCTGTTGATTCTACTATGTGTACTTTTAGGAGCTTTGCTTTACTGAGAAATCCTTGTATTCTTGTTATCTCATCATGACGAATGCATCACTTAAGATTCCTGCTTGAGCAACGGAGACGTTTGTGCTGTGTAATTTTGCAGAGTACCTTGGAAGGAATCTGGAGACACTGGCCCCATTAACGGCCACGAGGGCCATGTTAACCTGATCTGTGCCTCTAAGGTGCACATGCATCTTCACATTTAACAGTAAGGGTCATTGTGAAGGAATTCCTCACCCCCTGCGCCATGAAGAGAGGGTTTTTTGTGTCATGGAGAGGAAGACATGGGGCAGCACAAAGCACGCTTCATCTCAGAGCTGGGGTAAAATACTGACAGCCGTCCACTGTTTTTAACTTCAGAGCATTAAGTAAGTCAGCGGAGACACAAATTTAAAGTTGTTAGCAAGGGTGTTGTTATTCCTTCTTTGTTTTCTTTTCACAGTTGTGGTTGTGCTTTGGCAGGTACATATAGAGTTCCATGCCAATAAAGCACAGTGAACTGAAATGATCCGTTGCATACCTGCTTGTTGTTATTCAGTGTTGCAGGTTAGGAAGCAGATTTTTCTTTTCATGTAGATAGATATTTTTTTCATCCTGTGTGAGCAAACCTGTACTTGCAAAACATCTTTTTGCGGTGTTGTTCACAGAATCATTAACTCAACGTTGCTGTCTTTGAAATGAGGCTTTGCGTACTAACTGTTGTTAGGTCATTGGGAAATACTGTATAAGGTGCAAAGTGCAAGTGGCAGTGTATTCTATAGTCTTATATTGAACACATGTGAGTACCAAAGCCACTGGGAATTCAGACATTTTGATTCCCTGTCATGAATAAGTAAAATATTTTGAAAAGAAAACAGCAAAGACGTGGAGAATGTAAGAGAGATGAGTGGATGATAAAGAGATTGGAGCAATATACCTGTGCAAGGAAATTTATATAATTTGATATTAACATCTATAAGATTGAGCTAATGTGTAGCCCCACTTTGTGTCTCTTACATGTCATCATTACATTTGAGTCATAGAGCTAAGCTTTTTTGAAAGATGGCAATCTTTCAAATAAGAGTCTACACAGCCATGCTATAAGGCTTTACTTACTGTAGCAGGTGCTTTGAGTTAATGCTAATGTCAGCATGCTAACATGCTCACAATGACAATGCTGACATGCAGAGGTTTTGCAGTTATGTTTACCATGTTCACCATCTTACTTTAGCGTGTTAGCGTGCTAGTGTCACTAGTCACACATGTCACTAGTATGGCTAAAAAACTGAAAAAGCTTAAATAGCATAACTTACAACATCGACATGGTGGATGGAACTGACATCGTTCCTGCTTATTTTGTAGAAGAATGCATGTGTAAAGTTTTGTTTTATGTGAAAAGATAAAATTGTGAAAAATAACATTAATCTACCAAATAAAACTGATCATAAAACTTAACAACTTAATTTTGGCTCACAGCATGGTCAAAATCAAGCAAGGAGATTTTCATGAATTTACCCTTCGGAATAATGATGCTTTGCTCAGCTGTGACGTGAATAATAATATAAGAAACTACGGCTAGTGCTATGTCATGCTAACACTAATGTGTAATTTAGCTACATTAGAAATTAGCTTGAAACTCCTTTTATGTAGGCTACCTATGAGAGCCCCTCAAGTAAAGAAACCCCTAAAATAAACAACACTAAACATGGCTTTAGGAATAAGTCTTTATGTATTTCTCCATGTGAAACAAATGGCTATATACTACACAAATAGAAGCGGATACTGTAAGAGACAGAGACCATCTCTGAGAAATAAGTACAGAACATGAAAATACACATACCGGCATAGAACTGTAAATTATTGCTTTTTTTGCTACTTTGTTTTCTGGATTCCTACAATACAAGACACAATATTCATATTCAACAGAAACAGTACAACAGTGACAAACGGTATCATTGAACTTTTTAGTAGACGTTCCCCAAAATTAAAAGAAACATTCAGAGTCCATGTTGAACACAACACAATGACAGTTGGTTTTTGATTGAGCATCTTCAGGACTTATTGTTACACTTTTTTTTGTTTTGTTTCATTACAACATTGCCAAGAGAAGCTGTAACAAACTGCACACTGGGACTGGCCTCAGCAAAAAAACTAACAAAAAACCCCCCAAAAAACACTTGGCATATATACATAAATATACATTTTCATTTCAACTGTGACCAAAATGCACCCGGTTTTAAACACCATGACCACAGAGAGTAAAAAAATCTTCACAAGTGTCTTTGTCCTGCTGCTCGTTGCTTCCTCTTTATCATAATCCAACTCAAAAGTTCCACCAATCTGCTGTCTGCTTAGATAACTGTGACAGCTTTACTGTAGCGCCAATAAAATTTCACTCTGCCAACATGGTTGCATTTCAAAGGACTGTTTAACTTTCTCAGAAGATAAGATGAATGTTTCTTGTGGACAAACACAAACACAAAGACATTGATTTTGTTTGTCATCCTGCCTCATTTAAAACCTGTAACTGTACTGCTCCGTCTACATCGTTACAGGAGTAAGCTTCCACAGATCCAAAAGGCCTGAAATCCATCCACGGTTTACACTGTAGCAAAAAGGAAGTGGAGTGTTTCACTCACTGCAATATGCTGGTGAAAAGGCTAACCAGGTGTTCAGCTTGAGAAAAATACACAAGAAAGAAACAGAATAAATGCAATATGCTTCCAACCTTGTCTTAACAAAGACTATTTTATGTGAAAGAAACAAACAAAACACTGACAATAAAGTGCTCACATGCAGACCGACTTGTCTTTTGCTCACTTATATTGTTATTTAGCAAAAAAGTCTTTTTAGATTTCATGCTGCCTAATGACAAACAAGGTTTAGACTCACTGCTGACACCCAAAAGCCCTGTTAGGAACAAAAGTAGGTGACACACTGGTAGTATGATATGAGAGTGTGGAAAGAATTATCCGAAAAAAGGGTAATATAAGTTAATGATTTTTAGTGGGGATTTGTTCGAGTTTCCCACTGAATTATATGCTGCAATACTGCATGTGTGCTAATATGAAATAAAAAAAATGTAATGCAATAAAAAGTACTGCAGTTATGTTGGGAAAATACGATTTCTCTCTGCTCACTTCAACAAAATATCAGTGTCTCTGAGTAACAAAAATCGTTTTATTTTGTCATGACAATATGCGGTGAATGAATGCTTTGGTTGATATCTCATGAGGCTACCTAATTTTACCCTTTCTTAGCAAAATGCTTCCAGGTAAACTACAAAATCTAAAAGGACTATTTCCACAAATCTACTGCTGAGCTATTTACAGTGAGAAGCAGCGCAGTATTCTGGTACGCGGCAGGAGACGGTCCAGAGCCCCAAAATTGCTTGGAGATATCAAGAGATAATCAGTGCAAAACAAGCAGCAGTAGGTTTCACAAGAAAACCTGACAGATAGAAAGTTGGCTTGATCAAACAACATAATCAAGACATTAAAGATGTGAATTACAACAAACAGAATCTGAAAAAATAAAATCAGCATCCCCTTGAAAAAAATGAGGGGCATGAACTGTCTCTTATCCATCAAATCCCAGCAAAAGCGACAAATTTGCCATCAAGTTGAAGATTGAGCTGTCAATCAATCACAAACAAAATTCACTATCCCCATTCACTTTAAATTCTGCACGGGGATATGCACTTGCGTCACAAGCGTCACACGATTTCCCTGTCATCACAAACAACAATAAAAAAAATAAAAAAAAGAACACTTCAGCTCCTCATCTACAGAAGTAACTAAGCATGCAAAAAGTGTTGGGGTATCAAATACATAGTAAGAATGCACATCTACTAGTTTAGCAAAAAACAACACCTCTCCAAATAAAAAAAAGACAAAAAGCGTTAAAACGAGCGAAAAAAAAGAAAGTTAAACAACCACCACAACTTTGTTAGTCACAAATGGCGCTTCGTGCTGCGTGTGATGTTAAATAGGTTCCTTGTTCTTGATATATCTTGTTAGTATTTGTGTTTTCTTTTTTTTGTAATACAGTATATACATGCAGACAAGAGCGGGAACATCACACACTCAATCTTGATGCAAGCTGAAGCGACAAACCAGCAGATATGAAAATGGATGAAAAAGAAGAAATAAAGTAGACATATCTATATATAATCGGAAAACACTTTTTTTTTGTAAAAAAGAAAAAATGTCTTTGTTTAGAGGTATCACATATACCTCAAACGAAGATTATTGTACGCGCGAAGGGAGAGGTACAAGCTAATGAGCTAAATAACTAGCGAGCTACTGAGCAGGACTAGCAATGAGAGCTGAGTGTGTGTGATAAGTGACAGGTGCCTGCGTTGGGACATTCCCACCCCTCTTGTTGAAAACCAGGGGGGTTGGTGGGGTGGAGGCAGAGCGTGCCCACCGCTCCCCACGCTGTCCGCAAGAATGTGATGAGTGTTGTGTGTGATTCTCATCCATCCCCTTCAAGCCGCCTCATTCCATCGCCACGCTCCCCACAAACACCGTCTTTGAGCAATGTTTGTTGGTTTGTTTTTGCTTGTAGTTGAACTGAAATGAGGGGCATCGACGCTCTCTGTGAGTGCAGAGACGAGAGAGAGGGCAGGTGTGTTGCGGGTTTAAGGGGCGGTCAGGGGCCGCGCCAGTGTCGGGGGAGGGGGGCCCTCTCTAGTTGAAGACTTTGGGAGGGCCGTCAGGACGTCTGGTCTGGACGATCTGCTGCTTTGGCCGCACCGCCTCGTCCTCCTCCGTCTCGCTCTCGCACACGTGGACAACCACACTGGGGGTGGACTCCGTCCCCGCGTGGAGCTCGTATTTTTCACCTGGCAGAGTGGGAGAGGAGAGAGAAGGGATGGAATGAGAAATACAAAACATTTTTTAAGTGATTTGAAAAAGATTTAAGGGGTATTTATTTAAGCACTGTACTTGTGTATCGTACTAACAGGTACTATCTGTGCAGCCAAAGTCTGATATGACATTTTTTTTACAAAAACAACGGGATTGTTGTTTAATTTGAATAGTTTCATTTTGGCAAAGTACTCACTAGAGCAGCAAATGTGTATTAGCAAATACACAATTTACTCCTTCTTTAATATTGATTGCTAAAAACTACAGTGGCCAGCTGTTTGAGGAAATTATTCAGACGGTCTAAAAATATATTTGTGACCACTTTTTAAAGATTTACATCTTCAGTGGGAACTGGGCTTGGGGCTGAGGGCTATAAACAGGGTAGGGAAGTCAGAAGTATTTAGAGACGGATTACCACATTGTTGGTTTGCTCTTTTTATTTAGAAATATAGAAGAACAACATCCTTATCTTTTAATTGCAATTTTGAGGCACGTTATTGCCTCAATTTGATGCAACAAATTTTCAATCTTTCAATCCACTGCAATTCAGAGAGAATTATTGTACTTAATGCTCCATAACATTTCTTTGACAGCTAGTCAAGATCAAAGATTGTAAAGTCTTAATCTGCAAAGTAACCATTGACTAATGGCTACTTTGCAGATTAAGACTTTACAATCTTTGATCAGTTTATAAAATCCGATGATCAGTTAGGATATATAAATTCAAGATTTAATTTAATATATATAATCATCTGGGATTCTGAATATGTGCTTTTACTGTTGATGCACGCTTGAGCAGCTCTGGTTGAAATGGTATTAAGGTATTGATTATTTATTGTTACTATTTATTATCATGGAGGATATTTTTACAGCACAAAATAATCTGCCGTTTCTCTCTCCACTGCATTGAAAATCAGCATATGGGTGGAAGGACGCGGCTTTAAGATAAAACATAAAGACTTTCCCTCCATTTGTCCAGATGCCAAACTCAGTGGACTCAGATTGAAAACACACACTCACTAGATGTTATCACAGTTGCCATGGAGATGAGATCGGACAGTCAGAAGACAGGAGGAAATTGGTCTCGTAGCGTTTCACTGTGGTGCCAAACAGAAAGATGGACCTTGAATAGAGTCCTGCTGTTACCGCAGAGAGCTGACAGAGGGAGTCAACGCGCTGTGCTGCAGCCCTGCGCTAATCTGATTTTAGATGCCAGGATGTGAGGCAAAGAACAAAGCCATTTCCTGATGCCTCATGTTGCTATGTAACGGCAGCTTAAGAGTGTGTGTGTGTGCGCGCGTGTGTCTGTGACTGTAAAGTTGAATCATGTTTTTGTTGATAATAAAAAAAAAAGATAATGGTGTTCAAGTGAAGAAGCAATGTTTTCCAGTTCATCAGCATGAGCGCTCCCACATAAACAAACCTGAAAAGGCATTGTGGACATGACACATTTTCATGTGTGTTAGATGACATTTTATAAAGGTTGCTGCAATCTAAAATCTTGTCAACAGGGCAGACAGAGGCGACAATATCTCTAAGCAGAAAAGCTGCCATGGAACAAGGTTTTTGTGAAAGATCTTAAAACCTTTCAAATGTAACTGTGCTGAGCTGAGCTGTCCACACTTTTCATACATGTGCTATAATTGTAATAGAATGTTAACTGCAAAAAGATGTAGTGAAGCTGATCAACATAATAATCTTAAAATTGTTTGTTCACGATTCACATTTTTGAATTTCAGATTACTTTGTTGACTTCTTCACAAGAATTAACTTACAACACACTTACAATGGTGGTAGAATTAGCATACAAAGTCATAGTCATAATCTCAATGGTTCCTTGATTAAAGACAGAGGTAGGCAGAAGCAGGCTCATTTCTAGCCTGTAAGCATCAGTTTGTCAGGTGATGACAACTGTGGATGGAAGAGTTTATCAATTAGCTAGCTAGCTAATTAAGCTAACATAGCTCCATGGTTAGGTTGAAAATGCTGTGCATGTAATGGCTACATATAGTGTATAGAATCATGCTAAAAGAGGGAGGCTAAAGCTTACAAGTCCTAAAATATATTGCCTCTTCACCATCTGGGTAGAGTTAGTAGTAGTGTTAAAGGAAAAATGTAAGATAGGTTTAACATCAGGTTTAGCATTACCACAGACGGCTTTTAAAATGAGGACAATGCGTTTGGCAACCACAACGCTATCTCGGGTAACGCTGCTTAAGGCTAAAAGTCCCCAAATTGAATAAAGAGCAGGATGGCTAACCTGTAAAACAAATGTTATTTAATGATGTGCTTCTTGGAAGTAATGTTTGTTTGCTATATTGTAGGTTGTAAGCTTGTTAGCTAGGCATGCTAACAATTGTAGCTGGAATTTGATCAGTTTAAGACCATTCGATTCATTGTTTACATTTTTGCTCTTGTGTTTTTGGCTTTGCAAAGATAGCGGATGGAAACATTGATTTTTAAAATGCCACTAAATTCAATTACATTACATATGAAGGCAGTCTTACATAAAAATACATCTCAGTTAAATTAGACCAGGAAGCAGGAAAGGTCAAGAATAAAACAGTGATGATTCAACAATTCTCTGCCTCAATTCCTTTGTAAAATTGTGACTCATAATTCTATAATATAACAACCCTGCGGAGGAGTGAGAAATGATTTCCTGTATCGAGCTTTGTGACTGTTTAGAGATGACTGACTCAAATTACACTTTTTCATACAATCATTATGCACGGTTTCCTCATTGTTGTATTTGTGCATGCTTGTTTCATTCATTCACAGTCTGTGTATTTATGTGCAAGTACACTGTTGAACTTAGTTACTGAGTACTGACCAGGACCTAGCTTGGCTACTGCACACAGCAGGTCATAGTTGATGACCGGCGTAGCATCTTCGCTTTGGCTCCAGCCCACGGGTGGCGAGGCAGGCGGCGAGATCAGAAACTGTTTGACGGGCTGGGGAGGGGCCAGGTATGACTTGTCAATATCCTCGTCGCCGTTCTGGACCTATGGAGAGGAGATGAAAAGATGTCAAGTCAATTTTATTTGTATAGCGCCAATTCACAACAAATCGTATATCGTGACACTTTACATGTAGAGTAGGTCTGGACCATACTCTTTAATTTACCCAACATTCCCCCACGAGCAAGCACTTGGCACAAGTGGCGAATTAAATCTGCCTTTTAGAAGGCAGAAACTTTGGAGCAGACCCCGGCTCTAGGTGGGTGGTCATCTGCCTTGACCGGTTGTGTTGCGTTGAGAGAGAGAGTGAAATGTGAAAGTGATAATAAGTGGGTGAAGAATATTTTGTGTATATACTTTTAATTTGTGCACCTGTCTCATGGTTCACTGGTTCAATACATTGGATAGTGGACATAGTTGCAACCTGAGTTAATGCCACACTAAATCTGTAAACTGACAAAAGCCTGGATCTCTTCACAGGGAGTAGTTTTGAAACAATAGCGCACACCTCTACAAAGCAAATTTGGATACTTTTCAAAGATCCTGTACTTTCTGCCTAAATGTAATCCTGATACTTAAGGGGAAGAAAAGCACATTAGTTTTGCAGTTACAGCTTCAGTCTTTTAGTCTCAAATTGCAGGCTCCTTTCCATGAAGAGATTTTGGCGTTTCGATTGCCACAATTACAATACCTACATGGGGCATCTGTCTGAGCGGGAAAATCCTTAATCCTCTTACCTCAAAGTACTGCGAGGTGCAACAGGGGTCATAGATGGTGATGTATTTTTTTGTGTGTGCATAAAACGGGCATCAAGTATAAGTTGACTCATGGTTTCCCAGCATGCAGGAATTTGATGATTTGCAGGCCAAATGATGTCGAGGCATCTGGCCTAAATTGAGGTTACACATAACAATTGTTTTAACATACGTTCCGCGACTATATTTCAATGCGTTGTCTGAAATTACTACGCATATTAATTTTATATTAATTTCAATGCTGCGGAAACAATGGTTATGTAACGAGTTAGATGTCTAAATTTTATCAACTAAAACTTTGTCCACTTTTGACCTATATATTATGAAATTCATGCCTACTCTGATCTTATTTTTGTAGATACCAGTAAATATGTATTATATGTAAAGGCCTAATAATTTCATCACAATACTGAATACATGCTCTTCTTATTTTGTGTTTGTGCCAGAAAGACACTTTTTTATTTCCCTTCTTCCTCCCAAAAGCAACAGACTGACACACAAATACACACCGCTACGATGGAAGAGAAATCAAGAATTCATGTGTTCATGTGTACAATCATGTGACTGATGAGGTTTGACAGGAGGGTTGCTAGGTTGAGGAAGCAGTCAGATGTGGTTCGGAGAAGAGAGGCAAAAGAATAAAAAAGAGAGGAAGTGAAAGGACTTGAGGAGGAGAGCCATTGTAGCCTTCCTTCTCTGCATTTGTGTGTGGATTTGTATGTGTGCATGTTGCAGGAAATGAGACTATAGCATAACTTTCCTTGTAAAAAAAAAAAAGAAGTAATGGTCTTCCTCAGATGGTCCATGTCTCAGGCCCCCTGCCTGCCCTTTCCCAGACCCCTTCCCTGACACTCACTTGGGCAAAGTAGAGTTTGAGCTTCTTTCCGTTGAACTCGGACTCATGCAGCTCGATGCGAGCGCGGGCAGCGGCCTCTGGGGTGCTGAAGTTGATCCGGACTCTCCGGAAGCTTTTGAACATCTGGAAAGTTGTCTGTTCATCGTAGATCCTAAACAACGCCTCAAACCTCTCCTGTGGAGTATAAAAACAGAGCAAAGTACAGAAGTGGTAAGAGATGGATCTGAAGATGTTGTCGTGTAATGTCTTGCCATGAATGCTGATATTTTGAAAATACTGAAGGAGACAATGTCCATTATCTCTTCTGGATAAAACATATTTCAAAGGGTGCAAGTAGGCATAGTATGTTTCAAATGTGCCTGCAACTAACACTTTATTACCTAAAAGAAAATAGTGAAAATGTTTGTTACAATTTCCCAGAGACAGTCCAAAACCCAAAGATACTCAATATGTACACAGATATAAAACAGAGTAAAGTACTAAATCCCCACATTTGAGAAGCAGGAAACAACAAATGTTTGGCATATTTCCTTGATAAATGACTCAAACAATTAGCTGATTTTTGATAGTGACACAAAGGAGTGGTAGTTTTCTGGTAAAATGGAGCTTAATCAATATCATGTCCTATTTTAAATGCTCTATTTGGTAAATAAATATCATCTCTGCACTATTTTCATTTTTTTGGGGGGGTGAAAAGATGAGACATGAAAATTTGGGGGTTTAAGGTATTCACTGACACCTCTGTCCGAGCAACAGATGTGACTCTAACTGATTTCCCCCCCATTTCATTTGCTATCGAGTTAACAGGGAAATTAGATTTCCAGCTTTTTCCTGCAATCTTCTCTGATGCTGTCTCACAGTCCTTGTTCCTCATTCTCTCCTTTATCTGATCACCCCACAACTTTGTCTTTAACTATACCCATATGATATGTTCCCACATCTCCTATGTTTTTTTTCACTCAGTCCTCTCCATGGGCATCAAATTGGCCTCCTCAGCTGTGAGCTCAATCAAACAGCTCAGTAGGAGGGCTTAAGGAAAAAGGCCGCCGGGAGAGCTGCTTTCTGAGTAATCGGTAGCGCCATTTATCTCCTAGCCAACCATCTCCCAGCACGAGAGGAAACATGACTCTGAAAACAAGTTGTCTTTCCAACAGAGATGGGCGATGGACTGAATGTGCCATTCTGATGAGAGGATTGTAATAAACAGTGCGGGCCTGATACAGATCACTTTAAGTTTTGCAGGTCCTTCCCAATGGTGTCGCCATGCTGTTTATTCAGTTTTTGTTCGACTCAAGTTATCCTGCAAAAATGACACAATTACAGCTGTACTTACCACACCACAATCTCATCTTTTTGCCCTAAAAGATTGTGCAAAAACATTGACACAACATCATGCAAATGATCATACTGTTGCCTTTTCCCTCCCTTCCCTTCATTTCATTCATGTGCGCACGTGTGCAGTCTGTGGCATCAATATCAACTGGAAGCGTGCCTATCGACTCAGACCATAACTGTGGTATTGTGTGCCAGCATTTGTCTGAAAATATTTTCTTTTCTCTCTCTCAGGCAGTGGGAAACATAAGACTGAAATACTCCCACAGCACTTCTCTCGTCTAGCTGACACAGCATGTCTCACCAGGACGGAAAGGGTGCGTGTTACCTGAAGGAAGGCAGGCAGCATGCCAGCTGTGAGATCTGCCTCTGTACATTAGTGACAGCTTTCCTGATGGCAGCCACCAGGTATCTGTAAACTCAGCACACTGAAATGAGTGCTTGGTTCTGTCTGTATGTCCTGTGTCCTTTTGATGAATCCGTCAAAAACTTTTGCACATATTATCCGGTTTGACATTTTGTTATCCCCAAAAAATATTTAATAATGTCAACACTTATTAGTGAAAGTACAAAAATTGCAAAGATTTAGGTGTGCTTATAATATGAACTGATGGAAAAGTCTTGTCGTAAGGGTGGACGTGCTTTAACTTCCAAACAAGTCTTTTTTTTCTGTTTGGTCTATAAAAGCAGAAAATGGTGAAAAATGGCCGTTAAAATCTGCCCAAATAATCGCTGAGTTGCTTTTTTGTTCAATAATAAAATCAGTTTAATGTAATATGAGACTAGAAAAAGTGAAAAATCCTCACACTTGAGAAGCTGGAACCATCAGAAGTTTGGCGTATATGCTTTGACTTTAACGAATAATTAATTAAACTAATCATTTAACACATTGTAATATGCTACCTTTGGACATATACGGGGTGTTTTCTGGAGAAATCACATCATCTCCCTGTCTGACACATGCTGAGTTGTTAATGACTGAGCAAACTGTGAACCACAGTTACGCTGCAGTGTGGTGCACACTGTGGTAAAACAATTTGCATTCAAAGAATAAGCACATTAACGCTTTTGCGCCTAATCCTCCCTCCCTCCCTTCTTGTTTTATTTCCAGTCCTTCTCCCCATGTAAGTGCATCTGGTCTTCCCTTGCTAAACGCCTCGGGGTAGCTGGCTGAACTTCAGAGCTGACTTCACCTTCAGACTTTGTGATACCATTTTTAGTCAGGTTTCTACTTCATCGTAGAAGCTGCATTCTAATGAAGCAGGGGAAAAAAAGAGGTCAAGTCAGGAATGTGCGAATATCTTGACTCCTTTTATGCATTTTGAGGAGAATCGTAAACAAACTTGAGCAATTGAAATGCAACAATCCAAAGAGTGTGACTCGCAATGACACAGGGACAGCCTAGTTTTAAGTGTGCTGATTTAAGTGCTGATGAGTGCTTCCTTTAAATGTGCATAAACAGCAGAAGAAACAAGTCAAACGTTGTATTAAAGAAGTTAAAGAGTGTTTTAATTAATCTCTTATGAGCCCCCCAGAAATAAAATGCATCACTGGAGCACCTCTTTCATGGCAGTCTTTCTTTAGTGTCTTTTTTTGTGCCTTTTTTTAATTAGGTTTGCCAGTGTTTGGTGCCCTTGTTGATTCCAGGACACATCCTGGGGCAAAAAGTGGGTAAAGCAAATTTTTCAGTGACCCCAAAAGACATATTTCTGACTTTTGTGTTCTCTATACTGCTAGAAACAACAACAAACTGACTGAAAGGAGCATCTGCACACTCAAATCTGTGCAAAAATCTTTTTAATTAGCAAGTAAGAGTCAGTAAGAGACCTTCATCAAGGCATGAGCAGGTTGTAAATGAATGCAGCAGTACAAAAGGTGAAAAGGACATCACTTTATTAGCCTTAATGCAGAACACTTGACGCAGTAGAGACACTAAGCACCTTGAAGATACAAAATTCACATTATACGGTACGCACAAGAGATAAATGCTATGAAGGCATCGTATAGCAATGGCTGCACTGTTTTGAGGGTGCAGATGCTTTTCTAAAATGGACAGTGTTGCTGTTTAGATCAGTGTCAGTTGATTGTTTTTTTGGCCACTTGGAGGTAGCGAAAAAAAACCCAAACTAAAACACAACAATAACATCTTATTAAGAGGTTGAAGGTGATATCAACCAGTGGCTTTTTGTTCCCTGATACACATAAATTGAATATTTACTCTCTTTTTTTTAAAGCTCTATTATACTCTAATGTCCTGATAAAAAATATGAGGCTATTTAGCTGCTAATTGCTGCCTTATGTTCACTGGTGAATGGCTAAGTCTGTCTCTTATTGCAGGGAAGGTAGTGTACAGCTCGGTTATCAGAGCTTTTTCACTGAAGACAGCAGCCTTTTGTGTCTGGAATGGACACTGACCCAAAAAGCAACGATGCGGCCGCCGTAAAACCAAAGTTTGAAAAATGCTATAAAGCTCCATAGAGTTCAGGGGTCATCACATTAGCCAAAGTAGCCTATTTTAGCTAGCCTAACATAAAATATGTGCAGCGTACCTTCTTGAATTTTCGAGCATTTTACTATTAACTATAACGCAATTCTGATTGCTTGTTTGAAAACTCTTCTGATTAATAGTAATGAGCTTGAGTGACAACAGAGCACTTGTTTGGCCTCTCTATAGAGCCCACGAAAGCCCTTCAAACCATGAATTTTCCATGTGCCTTAGCCAGTGACTATGACTCACATGTCATCAATATCCATGTGTGATAACCGATAAGGTATAGCCTTTGTCCTAAACACACACACAGACACACCCACACCCACACACACAGTGGGTACTTCCTTAACCTAAATCGATGTTTTGGCATGAGGAGAGATGTGAGAAACTCCAAGA
This sequence comes from Hollardia meadi, assembly GCA_037974645.1. Taxonomy (NCBI): domain Eukaryota; kingdom Metazoa; phylum Chordata; class Actinopteri; order Tetraodontiformes; family Triacanthodidae; genus Hollardia; species Hollardia meadi. The sequence goes on along the minus strand of JBBPCS010000374.1, from coordinate 5,894,965 downwards.
TCATGTTCCATAATAGCACGTATTGTTTGTTTTTAACCCCCCGCACACCAACGCCGAAACATCCACGGCTCAGTGGTATGTAACAAGTGAGCGTGCTCAGTCACTAATTTATGTGGTCTCCATGAGCGGACATCCTGAGGGAAGGAGGAAAAGGGGAGGGGTGTTGAGTTACACAGAGCTGAAAAGTGTCCTGCTCATCTGCCATCGCAATTTTCCCTGCGATGACCCACGCCCCTTTGTTCTCTTTGTGCATGTGTGTATGTGTGTGTGTGTGTGAGAAGGAGCCAAGTGGGTAAGCATGTGTGTGATGTGTATTCAGGATTCTTCACTTTGTTTCCACTATTAGTTAGCTGGCATTTATGTAGATATTCACACACATACTGTACACACTACAGGTATATATTATATCGGCCTGAAAATCCACCATTGGTCGACCTTTAGTACACGTGTCATGTCTGCGTGCTAAAATAATGTAGCACCATTAGAACCTAAGCACAACTGAAGGACGACTGTTCGCCTGTCAGCAGAGATAGACTGGTATTAACCACACAACACACACACACACACACACACACACACACACACACACACACACACACACACACACACACACACACACAC
>JBBPCS010000374.1:5879580-5894244 GCA_037974645.1 Hollardia meadi | reverse complement strand
CACACACACACACACACACACACACACACACACACACACACACACACACACACACACACACACACACACAGCTTGATCCAGCACCTGCTCAAACTGTATTTGCAGTGTGTGAGAGCTGTAGGACAACAGGTGAGAGAGGAGAAGAGAACAGCATGTTCTTTGTTTTTGTTTTTTCATTCTCAACAAGGCAGATGACAACATCTATTGAAGATGGGCGAAAATATGATTTATCCCACATACAGTAGCTAGGTAACAGAAAACCAGAGAAAATTGAATATATTTGGAGAACGAATGAGATTTATATCCCGAACATCATCCTCATTCTTCCCTCTCACATTAAAGTCTATGTTTTACTCAAAGGCCTTGCTGATCTAACAAGAAAAAATCAGATGTGTTTAAGGGTGGAGACAGTCGAGAGAGGCGGAGGTGTGAAGTTACAGCTCTCAAATAGCTGACAACTTGGCTTGATTGAAACGGCAAGTGCTGTCGTTATTGCTGACCGCATGTTTCTCCATGTCACCTTTACATAACAGCCAGGGTGAGCCTCAACAGGTTAAATTCCCTTCCTCTCCTGTCCTGGATTGTGTGCGTATCTGCCCTGCTGAGGCGACAACTGAGCTCACCTGGGGCCCGCTGCACCAATGTGGCATCTTTTCCTCTCACATTAATTTTGACACATTTCATTAATCACAGCAATTGCCAGGCTTGTGACCCCACGCGAGAGTTTTGTAGAACACACGAATGTGCCTGAAACAACCATTTGTGAAATGTAACGCGGGAAGACACTAACAGCCTAGGTACGGTTTTTAAAAGGAAAAGGAGATATTTTCTTGTTGCATCAGTACGTTCTACAAATTTTCACTTAAAAAATGGGGGGGGGGGGGGGTTGTTTGAGAGGAGCAGTTTAACTGGATATTATTTTCCCATTTATACCCCGAAAAAGCTGTCATATTTCCTGCTGCAAGAGCACAACAATCACCACCATTTACAAACAAATTCCTTTTGATAACTCACAAAATGCTTCTGGTGATAGAAAATGAGGGGGAAATGGGGAGAAAAGGTAAATGAGCTGCCACTGATGTGCCACAATTCTAATGAAGTTTTAAAAACTAACAAACAGTTGAACTACAGTGCTTTAATACATGATCTGTGGCTGACCATGACGAGGAGGGAAATAAGTCAGTGCTAACATTCCCTCAGGTGACAGTTGTGGCAAAGCCCACATGTCCTGAGGGGAAAAAAGAAAAATAGAGATCAAGAAGAAGAATAGAAGATACAAAAGGGCCGAACAAAAAAGGGCAAGAAAGCAACCCTGCACAATAAAAATCCAATGATGTAAAAATTGCTCGTGAACTACAGCCACGGTGGTGGTGACTGGAGGGCCATTCTTCAGCAGACTGCCTCTTGGGTAATGAGGCAGTTATGTTCCTGATGGTAATGGAAAGGCTGTCATCGCGGTGGCAACAGGACATGTCTGCGGGCATGACTCACAATCAGCGGCGCAGGGAGGCAGCAAGCACAGAGTGGTCCTGACACAATCGTCTGAACATGAGATCAGTTAGCTCAGGGATGAGGTGCAGGGTTATTGTGCGATGTTGACGGGGTTTCATCTGGGGCAAAGCCAGGCAGCAGAAACTGCAGTGATTGGGTAATAGTGTTTACAGCATATACTTCATGCATCTTCCAGGTAATGAATTAGTTAAGTGTTAGGTGTAACCCTGTGACAGATGACTGTGACTTAAGTGGTTTCCCATGTTATGTAAAGAAAGGATTACGTTCCTTCAATGTGTGGAGATCACTAGCAATTAGCAGAGCCTCAGGTCCGTCCTGCTCTGTTCATCCACATTAACACTCTGTACTCTCAACAAAAAGCTCCAGCACGCTGTTGACTTTCATTGTTGACGCTGTCAACTCATTGCGCAGTTTAGGGACTTAAAAAAAAAATACTGTATATATATATATATTCATTCAATGTTTGTTTTTTGTCGTTGGCGAGAGTGAACAAGTCACATCAGCTGAAACACCTCCACATGTCCCATCTTCCCTTTGATCAGTCATGTGTCTAAAAATACACTGAATACACACTGTCCAAGTTTAATTTCAAAATAAAAGCTTTTTGCATTGTTGGAATGGAACCAAGTATTTGTTTAACCTGATTTCACAGGTTCTGGCTTCTCAAATGTAAATATTTACTAGCTCTCTTTCTATTTTCCAACATTTTATGGACCAAACGATTAAATTGATAAAAAAAACCCCAGCAGATTAAACTGTAATTTAAACGAGTGGTAGAAGTCATAATTCCATATCTCAAGCGTAATTTGTCTTCTAAGCATTTAAACTCACTGACAGTTTCTCATTTAAGATAGTACAGTATTTAATCAGATTGGCACTCGGATACTAAAATCCATGACGGTAATCCACAAGCTAGTTCAATTCTATGTTGAATTACACCATTTGGCATTTTGGATCAAAATGAAAAGATTACCCGAGCCTAATTGGGACGTAAAGAAGGGTTATTCAGTGGTTTGTTTGTTTTTTATCGTCTAGCGAATCACTCATCTTTCTCTACAACACGTGCATGGCTTTAGCACAATCTAATCTAGACCCCTCGTGCTTGAATGGGATTTGGGTGAAATCCAACAAACTAGGCCACGGAGCCTCGGGGTGAGTCAGTGACAGTGTTACACCAAAAATAGATCACGTTGGAATAATTAAGAAAATTAAATTCTTTAAGTGTGTGACCGTCATTTTTAATTACCGTCCTCCCTAAAGGGCCAAACTGGAACAAGTCTAATGAAGTCAAACAACAGAGGCAGATTGTAGTGATAAATCTCATACCTGCATGCATATCTGTTCCAGCTTATCACATTCCATATTTTTTCCATGACTGTTCCATAAAACAGAGCCAACTTTCCGATGCAATCATGTCCGTGTGCAGTTACAACTATCACTTGTGACAAGAAAATGTGTTATGTTTAAACACAGCAGACCTTTCAGCTGCCAAACATTATCAAAACTGTTGAAAATAAAACAAATACTCAAGATGTTTCCATGATGTTTTGCAGGTTTTAAGCCCCATTTTATAATGAAAAACACACTCGTTCAACCTGTTAATAACTGCTTAATGTGGAACCTCACATTTACTGTATCCAGCAGTTAGTTTCATCTGACACTGCCGACACAGCTCTATAGAACCAATCAAACAAGACAAATTATCAATAGATTTGATAAACTTAATTGACATTTAATTTGGAAGGTCAGATAATCAACTGAGCTGCGTTACTGTCGACCATTCATCATTAACACCCAACTGACATTTATCGTTTACAGCAAATCATTTTTGTAATGTCAATCAAAACCCCCGCCCACCGAGGAACTGATCAAGTTTTTGACTGGTGGAAAATCACGAGCAGGCCAGTGAGTCAATGAGGGCTAAGCATGATCTCCTTCCTGAGGCCCCAGTCCTGTGAACCAATAGGGTTTGAGCATGAGCAATTTTTTTTTTCCCATTTTGGCAGAAATAACAAAAGTAACACAGAGTTCAGTGTTTCTTAAATGGTCTTCGGCGGACTCAGGAGGGCCTGTGAGTCGTGCTGCGGCTAACGTTAGCTCAGCTATTTGCTATTTGTAGGTGCTCAGCTTTTTTTAGGTTACGATTCATTCTCTCACTTTTACAGAGAGCCAAAATTATACACAAAAGTCTCCTTCTCTCCAAAAACAAACAGACCCGGTCATTAAATCACTGAATAAAGCAGTTTCACTCTTCAGTCTGGGGGGCTGCGTGCCGAGCTGCCGCTAACGTTAGCTCAGCTGATGACTAAAATAGGCCTACTTCATCTGCTGATAAGAAACATCGTCCAAGATAAGCAATCTTTGCTCACTTCATTTAATACACCTATTGAAAACTGAATTGAGTCGTCTTTGTTTTTTGCAGTACTGGCTTTTGGTGACACTGAGTTGCGAGGCCTACTAGCTATTTTGCGCTCTTATTTTGTATGTTTTTATGGAGCTACTTTCTTTCTGTTTTATAATTATTATTTATCAGACGTGACTCCCTACAAAATAAGTTCTAGAGTAATTAATTCTTTCAAGTCATCTGGTGAAAATTCCTGTATTTTGATGAAAAGAGAAATATTGCAATGACGTATCGTACAAACCCAAACAAAGATTATTTAACTTTCTTAATCTGTGTTGAGTAACACAAATATGCTTTTGGTATGTACACATAGTCTGCTCAGTGATATTACACCACTGCTGGCTCTCTAGTCTTTGACCTGTGGTTTAGCACTATGTTGACTGTTAGCTTGCTGACTGCTTGGGATGAGGTTTGTAATGTGTTGCCACAGAGAATCAAACAGTGGATAAACTCTGAGGTTGTGTGTGTGTTAGTGACCCAACACTCACAGGCACACACAGCTTCTGTCAAAGCAGCCATTAACATTAGCAAAGCAGCAAATCCTCAGTATTACAAATCTCAAAAAACAACTCATGATTAATAGCTTTGTACACATTGTGAGGGCTGCATGAGGACAAGGGAGGCATGTGAATGGGGGAAGTGTTATTACAGTGGGATCAATAGCTCGAGCGGGGAGTGGTATCGACAGGGGCCGACGCCGCGGCGCTACACTGCCGCTCCCTCTGGGACAGTTTGTCCACAGCAGGGAGACTGAAATCAGTTTACAGCATAAAGGGACACATTAATCCTATTGCCACCAATCTGGTCATTATGATTTTTATTGAGACAGGAGCTTTTTCCTAGTCAGCAGCACTTAGGCCTCGACTGAACACACACACACACACTCATTTTCCTTACATCACACACTTTTAACACGCAAGTATATCCACACAGTCTCCCACGCAGATTCAGACACTTCAGAGGTGACAATATTCCAACAACATTACATAAGGTGGCTAAGAGACGCTGCAGCTCTTACTGTAAGGCCACCACAGCATATGGACAGATGAGCTATTTCTTCATCTGTCGATTTGCAATCAGTGCGTCGCCCACCTCGAATGATGATCAAGCATTAGTGGAGCAAAGGTATAGGAGCATGATTGCACAGCTTGCAAAGTGTAATGACTGTCATACTTCAGTATCGGATTACGTGGGCAGTGACAGAAAGTAAAGTGCTCAAGTAATTTAATTTATTTACTGAGTATTTTCTGTTCATTTGTACTAGTACTCCTTTGTCACATTTCAGAAGGAGATAGTATTTATTTCAAAGCTACCGCTTTGAAGATTCAGATTGTTAAAAATATGATTGTTAAATAAATTATGGTATATTATTATATATTAAATTACCAAGCAGTTTATCAGGCAGTTTAATTTAGTCCCACCTTTAACAACCTAATATATATTATTATATACTCTGAAACAGGACATTCAGCGCAATGATACTTTTGGTACTTTAAGTATATTTTAATGAAATTTAAATGTTGAATGCTTATACTTTAAACAGAGCATTTCTACACTGTGACATTGCTACATAATGTGAATATTTCTTCCACTGTTACATAAGGGATGAATTTAGGTAGATAGATATAGTCTTTGTCCCAGTTTAATCAATTTGATTACCTTCGTTAGAATAAACAATTTCTTCTTCACTACTTGAGAAACAAAGACGCTTTTCTTCAGATTATTCTGCACCGTGACAAACAATTGTTATAAATGCCCCTTAAAATTTCCCAGAGCTTGTTTTGTCTAACCAACAGTCCAAAACTAGAAGCTAAAGCCAGCCAATATTGCTAATTTCTGCTCGATAAATGAATGAAATAAATGATTATCCATTAACCAATTATCAAAATTGTACTCATTTAATTTTCTTGCTTTACACAACATTATATTGACCTTTAGCTTGCAGTATGCTGTAGACACAATGGTCCGAAGCTCTATTATTCTTTTAAGGTCACTAGTTTGGCATTGCTATTTTAGGCACTGCTTATCTTTCTAGAGCTGTTTTGTGCTCGACTGGAAAGTCTGACAGGAAAATTATGTTTGACCAGCAACTTCAGTAACAAAGGTCAATCATTGTGTGACGATGTTTCCACACCTTCCTCCTTGCCAATTAAATTGTGGGCCTCTGCATTCCATCGCGAGGCATTTTTTATTGCTTCTAATCTTGTCACTTCATAGTTGTGCTGTCTTGGCCACATGGTAACCAGACACCCCACCCAGGAGACGACTTGTCCTTTGTTCTACGTCAGCCTAACGGACACAGCGTTAACCTTTAGCTGACACCTGAGCCCCGGCACTTCTCTAGGGTTTCAGGCCAATGTGAGCTGCCCATCTCCACCTGCCTAGTGCCCAGACTGGGGGAACAGGCACACCTGAGCCCACCGCTCTGGCCCAGGATCGCTCAACCTTGCCAAGATGCAGATCTGGTTTCCTACCAGCACAGAACTTGATACTGTCACCGTCTACATCCATTCTGTCTGTCCTGCCGCTGCTCCTCTGCCTCTTGCCTTCATCTCAACAACTGGTCAGAGTTCATCACAACAGTGTTTTTTTTTAAATGCCGGGCCTGGATCATATTAAAACTCAGACCCGATTTATGTTTGATGAGCATGGGGTGAGAGGTCTGTCGGTGTCCTTTCTCTAAATAATAAAACATTGCATAAGAATGGCCAATGATTGATAATAGCAGACAGCCAACTTGACAGATAACTTGCCTGGGATGATACTTAATCTAGATGCTAATAAAGAAAATATGAGCAAGGTCTGTCCTCAAGCTGAAACTATTTGACAAATTACTGATTTGTTCATCTATAGAAAATTAATTGGCAAATATTTTCTCGCTTTTCAAGCAGAAATGCCAAATATAACCTAGATCCACATTCTCAATTGTGAGGATTTTCTGCTTTTCTACGTCAAAGTAAAAATAATCTGCAGGATAATTAAAAACTGATATCCATTCATCTAACCTTTACCCTCCATGCAGTCATTAATTCAGTGTGCCTAGACAAGATATTTACATCGTGCGAAATATTCAACGTAAGTTAGAACACATCACAAAGTGATACGATGATAAATTGTTTTGTACCTTGCTTTGTTGCTCAAAACAGTCGGGAATAGCAACATGTTATGTAAGGTTGTGTTGTTTAAAAAAAAAAAAAAAGTCTGTGGGAAAGAATGAAAACATCACAGCCGTCAGCAAAATCAATCCAGTGTTGTTGAACTACAAATAGTGCATTAGTCATCAAATCTCTATCATCATAACAAGCATAATTTCTGTGACGACAGAGCCCGAGAATAGACGTGCGACACAAGTGACAGACGAACAGAGAGACAGACGGGAGGACAACCGGAAAGTGACCCAGGTGGACGGAAACTTCTCCAGTTGTCCTCGGCCCGGAGTTGCGTGTGCTTGCTGACAGAGGTGTTTGCTTGTCTGTGAGTCCGCTGACTCACAGTTGTGGTTGGAGTGTGTGACTGTGTCAGTGTTACTACTGTGTGAGAGAGTGGCTGTCCTTTTAGGCTTTCAGTGCAGTCTCTTTTGTGTTTTCATAACAGGTTTCTCTATAATCAAGAGCCATAACGAAAATCCTGTTTTTTCCCCAATGCTTCTTAATTAAAACACATTGAGAGTCACTTATCAATAGATAGAGTTGGCTGACAGGCTGATAAACAAATAAAAATATATAAGAGCAAATAAACCGGCAACTCCTGACTAAATAAATAAATGACATGTAAACGCCAGCATCAAATCAAGCATGCGAGGTAACAATAAAGTCTTGCGTCATGCTCTGGGCTCTGTAATATATTCACTGCCTGCCAACGTGCTATGACCTTCACCATGTGTCCTGTGCTATCATCTGCTGATGCTGGTGGATCTTCCAGGTAATTATAGTGACACAACATACACATATAGTGTCCTGCCCACAGCTCTGGCCACAGTAAACCTTTCAACAACAGCATTGTGTTTTTTCTCCAAAATGGATAGGAAGCACTTTGCTATGAACGCCTTCTGTACCACTAGCTCTGCCAGTATTATAACAACAACCTGCCCGGTCCACAGCCTCTTGTGTTTGGCTCATTAATGATGTAACCAGCAGGGACTGAGCCAAGGCGTGGGCAAGGCATTTTAACAGTGTCAAAACAATGGCTCCAAAACACCACAGCCAGTCACATGGCATCTCCTCTAATTAAAAACCCACCAATCACTGATTTTCTTCATGTCGCCCATTCAAGCACCGCTGTGCCGTTGCCTAATCTTTTTTTCTGCGAAGTGTCTGTAAATAGCAGCAATCCACATATTAGTTCACCCAAAGTGCTTTGCCACAAAACAGGGATCTTATGATTATTGTTTCTCATCTTCAGATTTGGAGATATTAGTAAAAAAACAAAAACAAAAACATGGGCTCAGGTTTTGTTCAATGATAATAATAATTTAAAAAAAAAAAAACAAGAGAGGGGGCTGATGGGGAGGTGAGCTCAATCAGAAGCCGCTCCCCATGTGCCCTGCTTTAATCTGCCCCCAGAGCTCTCCATCGCTCTCGGTGTGCCAGAAACCAGGATTAGTGGTGTTCTTTGTGTCATTCGAAAGTCAGCCGTCTGTCTGCTCTTTTAATTGTGCACAGACCCCCTTTTCTTCGGGCGAATCTAGGAGAGGTGGGCTGATAAGAGCAGCCTGACAGAAAGACAGTGGCTGTGTCATGCCTGTGTGATCTCAAGCTGCTAACCAGGTTCCATTAATAAAAGAAATAAATGACACTTGTGGGGCCGATTGTGAGCCTATTAGTACGAGTCCTCCGTTGTAAATGAATTTACAATATATAATTATCAGCAGTTTCATCAGCACAAACCCTGCAACACCTCTGAGGTTTCACAGTATACCCTGACAGTTATTACTCTTTTACCCAGAGTCCTTGGGAAATCTTTAAGCTGAAGACCGCCATCCAGGACAACTGCACGGTGACACATCGCTGTCTTTCACCTTAGCTGCTGTGCAGTGGTTGGAAAGTGTAATGAGAGTTGGGATCAAACACAGCTGCTGCCTGGCTCACTGTGGGAAATGCAGACCACTGGTTGGGTCAGCGGCCGACATGCATTGTTTGTGTTGTGCAGGATATTTCTCAGTAACATCAAATTGCAACCTCAACCTTATTACTGCACAAGGCCATTTCGTATAGACGCACATGATCTCCTGGGCAGCTAGAGTAAGGCTCCTGGTACACATGGAGTTGCAAAAAAAGGTGATAAAATATGGCTGACCAAGGTGCTGTGGGAATGAGGGTGGGGTGACTGGGTACTTAAAACCTGCAACTGCTGCTTTTGGTTGCAAGAAATGGCTGAATGCAGTCTCCACCTCACCAGAGCACATCAGCACTGAAGAAAAACATGACTGTGTCCACGTCAGAAAACATATTTCCATCTATACACTGTAATGAACTATGTGTGTGTCTTAACACATACTCTGATTGTGGTTTTAAGGTGATTCAACTTGTGTCAGAGTCCCGAGCTGCACTTCGTTCTATCCTCCCTCCCCATCCGGTGTCTCTCGCCGTCTGAGGAGTCAAATTAGACAAGCAGCCAGCAGGTGAGGGAATATATTCTGACATGGAATTTCCAAAGGGTTTAGTGGGGGAGCCAAGCTTTGGCAGACCATCTGTGTGACTTTTTAAGCCCCAAAACTGGCACGCTGCAGTGCCAAAGGTGGGGTCCAAAGACTCAAACATTTAAGTGCAACTGCCGTCCTGCCCTGTGACTGACAGGCTGTATATCAAATACCTCCACCTGCCCTTAAGACAAATCAATAAAATATGACTGTAGGGAGTGTTTAGGTTAGTCATCCTGAGGTTATAGTGACCTAAAAGTCCATTTTTATTCAATACTAATGAGGAAAATCTCACCGATCACCTAGACAGCATTTTTTATGATTAGATATAGTATTTGAGCATCAATAGCATATTTGTATAGCCTAAGAAATGCATCACTATGGCTCTTTTTAGGTATCCCATCTAACCTAGTGCACCTGCAATGCTGCTGGGATGAGGAGAGAGCAAGGATTAAGAGAGAGGGTCTGTCCACCACTGCGTCTAAAGCTACCTCACTTCTTTCCCTGCGTGTGCCTTGCATGGACAATTCAACTCATCGCACCCTCCCATTCAACGTGCGCATCATCTCCCATTACCTCCTCGCGCTCTAAAACTTACACAATGATGCGAGCGTTTGCTGCATTTGGGATGGTTTTTTTTTATGTGTGTGTGTGTGTGTGTGTGTGTGTATCTCATTCTTGTCGTGTCTACCCATTTCTGCAATTCATCCAGCGTCAATCACTTTGCCATGCGCACGGCGCGGGACGTGCGTCTTGGCGAGCTTGCGGCTCCCATTGATAAAAAAATTTTTTTTTTTTAAAAATCCTGCATTCAGCGTCACCAAGACATGCATGCACTTCTACAGGGCGGCACGCAGTCGGTCCTGAGCAAACCGCTGCTCAACCACACCACGAAGGCACAACCGCAATGATTAGTTGCAACGTGCGTTTTTGGGGGGTTGAAAACCGTACCTGCATTTTGTCTGATGTAAACACCTCGGTGTCTACTTCGCAGGCGATGATGGTCACCATCTCCAGTTTCATATTTATCGATGGCATTCCCCTTCGTGGTTGGGAAGGAAAAAATGAAACGGGAGTAAAAGTCTTTCTCTTCCCCTCTAGTAGGTCGCAGAGAAAGAGTCTAGAAGTCAGGTCCAGAAACTTGATGTTACGTCCAGCGGATTGTTCTGGTTTTAATCAAGCTGAGAGAGTTGCTGCTCGACTCCTCGCTGCACTGACAACAGTGATGCTGCAGCAGCAGCGCTAACTCTCTCTCTCTCTCTCTCTCTCTCTCTCTTTCCTACCCCCCCGGCTCCACATTGACGTCATTACCATCCTCACGTTCGTCGTGTTTTACGCCACTACAGTGCTCGGCGAACCGTGCACTGCAGAATTCACGGTCCGGTTTAGTCCGCTTTTTCTTGTATTTGTGGTGTCACCGCCGCTTTGAAAAAAAAAATCATTTCATCAGCCAAACTGTACACATCAGCCTCACTCACACCCCTGCACTCCGACAGGGGAGCTTGTTATTTACATTTGATGCCTTTGAAAGATGCTTCTATATACACCCAGCACAATGAAAGCAACACTGCTGTGAGATGAAATATGAAATAAGAATTTACCTTTGCTTTTTTTTTTCTCGTATGTTTCATCTCTTCAGGTCTCAAAATGAAACTTTCATTAGGAGTTACAAGCTAAAAGACCGCATTAATCTGTGCAGGTGTTCTTGTTATTGTGTCCATCACCTGTGTACCAGCAGGCAAGAATCACTAACCGGTATTATATAAGTACAGTCATATAAGAGCTATATTAAAAAAAAGCTGATTTACCATAAAATATTGTTTTATATAAACCACTGACAGACCACAGAGCTGTGCATTCCTTTCAAGGCATAATTGCATAACTGCGCCTGTCAGCTGCACGCTCCGGAGTTAATGCTGCCTTCACTTGACATGGTTTATGGCTTCATGGGCTTCAGAGTAACAGACAACACGGTTATGTGACAGTCACGCTGATGTGTTCAGTGCCAAAGCCGTCCGTCGTCTCCCTATATGCAGTCAGCAGATGCAGGAAATGAATAGATGTCTAATCTGGGCATTAGAGTCTTCAGGGCGGGATGCTTTGTTGATCCTGGAAAGACTCAGATATGAAAACTTTAAAAGAACTTCTCAGCGAGCTGTACTGTACTTTTAGCGCCGACTTGTTGATTGAAGATTAACTGTGCTGTGGCTCTTTATCGCTCACAATAAAGCAGCTGATGAAGCCACAGCTCCTTCCCACTTAATTATGATGATACAGTGCAAGTTTCCACTTCAGCTGAAGCCCAATCATTGAAAAAAACACAAAAAAAACCCTCCACAGTCATTAGGCTATTGCATAATATCTTAACAAACCGTGTCTTCCTTCCATCACTCAGAATATCTTTCTCTCTCTCCAACACTCGGTTTCATAATAATTATTGCCCGGCGGGCTGAGACAGCTAAGTCCCCTATAAGCCATTAATATTAAGGCTCTGGGCGGTGAAGGCTATTTATGTCTGTGTGTGTCAGGCATTGTCCATGCTGTGCAGACGGAGAACATGAACAACATGATATATGTGAGGATGACTGTGACATTCCACCACCAGACAGCATCAGTCAGTCTTCCAGTCTGGAACAATCTGCCTCTGAATAGGCTATGTCACATATTGGACACTGTAGCATGTGTGCCCGAGCCTGAGTGGCATCATCATCAGCTGCTTCATCCTGCTGGTACTGAATCTGTTTTATTCTTTCAAGTCAGAGTATGGAAGGCAGCAGGCAGTATGGAAGATGTTAGTGATGGGTTCAAAATCACCCCCACAGCTCACAAATCACATGTTCAGAAGTGATGAAGCAGTGTGCACGTGTGTTTTACCTTTTTCTTTTAAATCGACTTTTTTTTTCTTCTGGAATCTAATGTAGTCTTTGCTTGCAAAAAGGTGTGATCATTTATTTATACCTTATTGGAAAATTCAGTTGCCATGGAATACGTGGTAAGATTTTGGAGTAGCTCAGCTCATTGAAAAATAAATAAATCAGGATTTAGTAAAAGAAATATGTCCATATACTGTATATTGTTTAGGAAAATAAAAGCACAAAGAAACTACAAAATGGTGTAATGCTGCTGCTTACAATAAAAAGCTAGCTATTTAGGCTGACTGCACAGTTCACACCTCCACCAGTCAATTGTAACACCTAAACACCACGTACTCTGATTAAAAATGCATGAAAACTAGTTAGCAAATGAGTAGAGCAGTCGAAATAGTTAACTACAAGTGATGTTAACGGGTATAAATTACTAAAATAGCAAAAAAATAATAGATAAAGGTTAAAATAGTTAGCTAAGTTGTGCATAAATTGTTGAAAAGTTAATAATGGATGAGGTAAAACTTATGGAATAGTAGAAATAGCTCAATTATGAATAAATTGTTAAAAATAGTCAAAAGTATTGACATTGTTGCTTGATGTTAATACATATAAATGAATGAAAGTGCAAAAATAATGGATAAAAATAATGGATAAATGGTTGAAATAGCTCAAAAATAGTAAATAAATCGTTGAAATGGCTAAAGTTAAGGATAAGTTAAAACTTATGGATGAATGTTGAAACAGTTAGTGTGCAGCTAAAAGGGATGGATAAATAGCTGATAGATGTTAATGGATGTAAATGAGTGAAATAGTAAAAATAATGAATAAATGGTTAAAATAGCTAAAAGTCGTAACATCCAGCTTCTGCCACTCTAAGTGTCGTATGAATGTAAACTGACATTAACATTGTTAATTCAATTATATGAAAAAAAAAACTGCAACATTACCCACTCTTACTTACATGATAGCATTAAATAACATCCACTTTAAAATGAATTTAAACGAGCGTGTCGAATGGTGTCGATGAAGGGGTCATTGAGCTCATCTCATAAAGCTGTGTGGATGAGGAGGAGGATGATGAAGCACTTTTCTTCCTCTCTGGCCTCATTCTGCAGCTCTCCTCCTCCTCATTCTCAATTCTCCTTTCCTCATTCACAATTCCCTCTGTTAGATCTCAGCCAGCACGCCCTGTGCAAGACTCCGTGTAGGAAAATATAACACATTCTCTATCCATTTCAAACGAGAACGAGTTTGTAACCGAGAATTTTTTACAAAAGTCTGATGATTACGGCCTTTCAAATGCTGCCGCCTCGGAAGACTTATCATCAACATGTATTTGTCAGTGTTTTTCCTTTAACATCAACAATTATTTTGATAGTTTACACTTGAAATACTTCTGGAATACATTTACAAATGTGTACAGTGGTATACCGCATGTTCAAAGGCAAACAACACCTCCAAAGCTTACTTTAGATCTTCTCATCTAACTCCCTGCAAGAAAACTAAGTGTTATATTCCAAAAAATCAAACTATTCCTTTAAGGATAATCAAGACGTTTCAGCTGCATAGTGATGCAGTGAAAGCCACAATCATACCATGCCAGCAAAAATACAAAGGAGTTGTTTAGATTTAAGAATTTCTTTGATTCCTTTTGCATTTAACCTGCTGAATATACAGTACATGCAGCATGAATTCACAGCTAACCGAATAATAGAACTCTAGGTGTAGCAAAGTCTCTAATGATGCACTTTATAAAAGATGAGGAGAGGAGGGGGGAGGCAGAGGGGCAGCAGGGAGAGATGCTTGTGTCTCAGACTCGGTGACGCGCAGAATTTGTATTCTGAAGTGGAGCTCTGCAGAGGAGCAGGAGGGAGGAAATCAGGGCAGTGGATCATCACTGTGGGCTCAAATACACATGCCCATAATAATACACACATGCAATGTTAGTGCACAGAGCAAACAATGCAACGCATAAACGATGACGAGTAAATATCGCATACAAACACGCAGCATACTGTATTTGTGTTGTATCATCATGTGAATTCAACCATTCAACATTTATTCACTACAAGAATTTACCCAAAATAGAAATGCATGAAAATATGACATCAGTTCCCACAGACACACAAGTGATATGAGCTTTGTCTGTGTGTGTGTGTGTGTGTGTGTGTGTGTGTGTGCGTGTGTGTGTGTGTGTGTGAGAGCGACTGCAGAAGAATGGTAGGAATAAAAAAAATCAGCAA
>JBBPCS010000374.1:5859235-5869413 GCA_037974645.1 Hollardia meadi | reverse complement strand
AACACAACCCCCCGCGCCCCCCCCCCCCCCCCCCTATTATTTGCAATGAGACCCCCATGTGAAAGATCCCTCTTTTAAAGAAGAGGTGTTTTGTACGGGAAATTGATATGGATAGTTTTAACAAACACACTCACAGTTGGGTCTGTGGTGGTGGCGGGTCTGTTTCGGCTTGTGTTGTCACTAACCTACGGGCCACAGAGCACAAAAGGAGACTTTGGAAATAAGAATCTCCTCTTGAGGTGTTGGACACAGACAGAGGGCAATGACAGCATGTAATGCATTGAATTACATAATGGCGAAACCGTAGACACGAGCCCCCCCCGTGTCTGTGTAAAAACAGATGCACTCGGCGGGTTTTAGGGGGAACTGGAGAGTCACTGATGGAGTTGTGTGTGGTGTTTACTGAGGCTGCTGCCATTGAGAGGAAGAGACAGGTGCATCTTATAGCAGGTGTAGGAGTTTTGTTTAACTATTTTAAAGCAGACATAAACTACGGCTGTAATCTGGCAGTATTCCATGTTCAAATATTGTATTTCTACTTTCCCATATTGCATTTTAACTTTTGATATCAAAATGCAATATCCTTCCATTAATCCCCGTGAGAAACCGTTGGATTTCTCCTCAAGCTTTTGGTTCTGTTACGTTTGTGAACACGCATGGTCTTTCTGCTCCTGTCAGCACATTTAATTAGCTGTTGATCCAGAGTCAACTGCAGCTATTTGTTCATTAGCTACTTCAGACAAACTCCAAAGGGGGCTAATCCCGGTAGGTGGGCAAACAAAAATCCAGTCCTCAGAATCCCAGGCTTTATTTCTTTTTTACAAATGATACGGAAAACCAGAGCTCACCTCAGTGACGGTTGTGGGTTTTCTATTTAAGAAAATCTTGTCATCACTGAGATCTGTGTAAATAAGAGAGTTTATACAGGATTCAAGATGTGTCTATGCATGTGTGTGTGAATTATGTGTGGGTATTAATGGGTGGCCCTTGGCTTTTTAAACCTTTTTAACACCACTGCCTCTGAAGGATATTAGTCAACTCTGTGGTTTTGCAATCGAAACCTTCCTTGCTCAGGGGCAAGTATGTGCAGTGTCCTGAGGCCCAGGTACTGCCGTTAAAATCAGTTTCTAACTTTGTGCGACAATAATGCTTCAATACATTTATTTCCTTTTTAGACCACTACGTAATTCTACGCTTGGAACTTTTATTCTGCGTATTTAATCTAATCAATCACCCTCAACTCTTCCCCCCTCTCTGTAGGACTCTGGGACTGGTCTTTCAGAGTGAGAACTTCAACTACAACCGTTTCACTAACCACATCATGGACTCCTGGCCCTACATGGAGAGCCCCGTCCCCGAGCAGAACCACTCCAAACCCAGACTCCACCCAGGAGACGACCTGGCAGCCTTAACCATGCTTTATGAGCAGTGCAAGGTAGATAATGCAGAATCAGTAGCAACAAGAAATCAAACAAACCTTAAGGTTAGTTCTTATTTTTCTCACTTTGGCCAATTTTTTTTTTTTTTTTAACAATTTCATTTCCCCCCTCCCAGAACCAGAAAGAGCATAAGATCACTGCCTGTAACCGCACTGGCAACAAAACAGAGAGGTGAGACACATAATCCAGCTGTTCATAAAAATTGTCATGTGTGTTTATATAGCTATCCATGTGTCAGTCTTCATCATATGGAGAATCAAAATCATCAAAATGAATTATTATTTTTAAGCTAGACAGTTCAGATATTCAATGCTTTATTTTGATCCCACCCCCTGCTGTCACTGAATGGTCGCAGCAAAATGTATCACAGAGAAAGAGAAAGGCAGGGCTTTGGGAGGTCATAAACAGGTGAGTGGGTAATCCTCAAGTCAAACATAGTCAGAGGGATTATTGTCTACCTCTCCAGTCCTTCCATCCATCTCCTCTCTCCATCATCATCTCTTGCCTTGCTTGAAGAGTTTCCCAACCGGCAGGCAGACAGTTGTTTTTCCTCCCTCTGTCCTCGCTGCGCTCTCCATTCCTACTTCTTGCTAGGTGGGTGAGAAATGGCCATTGTTGGGGTGCAGTGTTGTTCCCTCAAACATTTTAAACAGAGAAACTCAAACACAGAGAAGAAAAAAGGCAGATTAACAAACAAACAGTACCCACCCAGACTCAAACCACGTCTCTCTGCGAGCTCTCCTTGCAGTAGCTGTGTGTGCGCTGAGAGAGTTTAGACACAAAAGGTGCTTTTGCTGACTTTGGTGTGTTTGCACAGGCAGTCTGCAGGCTTCTGTGATGTTTAAGACACACTACAGTTAGTCACTTTAAGGGTGTTTGTTTACTTGATCTATTCATACCTGGGTGGAGTATTACAGAGTCATGCTGACCTCACAAACGTAGCTCTCCTGGTGTAGTTAATCCACTGTTTCTTTCCCTCCCACTTCCTCTTTTTAAAAAAAACCTTTTTTCCCCACCCCACCAGGACTCCCACCAACACCAATGAGTTTGTTTCATTGGAGGCATCCGCCAACGTCATGAAGATCCTCTCTGAGAGTGTTCCCTTAAGCCATCCTCAAGAGGTTTTGGGATCCAAACCAAACACCTCCCTGCCCATCTCTGTTCCCACCACCCCAGACACCTACGCCACCCTGACCAGCGTTGTAGCAGACACTTACGATAAGCAGGAGCTCAACATCATCTTCGACTCCCTGCTGCAGAAGTGGCCAGAGCCTGGTGCTTTCCCTGACCCCAATACTGAGGTACGTTCAGTGTCATTATTTAAGAGCTGCCCCAGTCTTCTAT
Source organism: Hollardia meadi (assembly GCA_037974645.1). Taxonomy (NCBI): domain Eukaryota; kingdom Metazoa; phylum Chordata; class Actinopteri; order Tetraodontiformes; family Triacanthodidae; genus Hollardia; species Hollardia meadi. The sequence continues at coordinate 5,866,630 of JBBPCS010000374.1, read as the reverse complement.
TTGGCATTTCTGTCTCTCCCTCTGCCTTTTATTGACAAATCTCCTTGTGTGTTTTTGTGCGTTTCAGACACTTCCCTACAGCGATCCCTTTCCGGAGGAGCAGTCCAGCCCGGTCTACTCTGGCTCCTACACTGGCTCCCCACCAGAGAGGTTTAGGAATGAGTTCCAGTTTTCCCTGGGAGGTCCCGTGGCTTCACCTTCCAAGTCCAATGAGCTGCCCATGGTCTACCTGAACAAGGGCCAGTTCTACCCCATCACTCTCCATGGAGTGGACAGCAGTGTCTGCCTCAATGCCACCAAAGTCAAGGTGAGTCATAGACATCATCAGGAAATTAAATTACTCTTCAGAGTTCTTGTTTTGATTTGTGTGTGCGTTGGTTATGTAAAAAAAAATTCCATCCTTCCCTTCAGGCTTTTTTTTTTCAAAGCCAACAAATACTGTACATAAATTCTTTGCGTGCAACCAAGCCAGCCCTTCCCAAATATCTGTCCCTCCCTTGGAGTCAGCTAAGAAAGGACTGACTAATTCCATGCTGACACCCGCACACTGGGCTGCGACCATTAAAATGACAGTGTCCTGCCCTGTATAATTTATTCCTACAGTGGCGTAATGAGGCCAGAGTGCGACAGGGCTCAGCTCAGCTCAGCTCCATTTGTCTAACACAGGCAAATGGGAAGAAAAGAAGAGTGGACAATGAGGAGGGGGTGTAGTGTGGTTTTAAAACATAGGTGACAACCCTTTTCTTTGTCAAGCAAATCAGAGGATAGGAATATACACAAACACACGCCTACTTACTGCAAATAACTGATGACAATGTGAGGAGAAAAGGGGGATTTGGAGTGATAAATGAAATGTGATGGCTCTGAAAGGAGAGTTCTTGGAAGTGGAGGCAGGTGAAAGACTCACATTCAGCCTGGCGATGTAGCTAATTCTCTGCTTTTCTGTCATATTTCTTTCTCCACTTCAGACAGTAGTGATGGCTGTGTTTGAGAATGACAAGAGTCCAGAAATGCAGCTCCGCTTTTGGAATCACTGGCATGCGCGCCAGCCAACCGTGAAGCAGAGGGTCATTGACATAGGTATGTTCTTCACACATGGGGAAAACACACGCAAAGTCACTGTGCACTTGTACAAAGACACGTGCAGCAAGGGCATGAAAGTGAACGATTTTATTTCATGCTGGAAAAGAAGATTAAAATGTTTTTTTTTCTTTTACAGCTGACTACAAAGAGGTGTTCAGCGGCATCAGCAACATAGAGGAGGTAGCCTTCAACGCTCTTTCCTTTATCTGGAACCCCACTGAAGAGGCCAAGGTAAACAGATCAGATCAGATCAAACAAAAAAGCATAGGTATTTTTATATATCGTGGCTCTGTAAGGCCAGTTCTCTGAAGAAGGAAGGAACAGAACAGGTGGAAGATTTAGAAGAAAAGAGAGGAAAGGCAGAAAGGTGAGGTGGAGAGAGAAGGAGTGGCTGGGGAGGGAGGGGAGGAATCCCAGAAATGTGTTTAGCCCTGAGGCGCCTGTCACCACAGCAGGAGAGAGCAGCGACGGCTTATTCGTGTGGCTCAAAGGCGCCGAGGTGGGGCCACCAAACCTGCTGCAGGTGGAGGAGCAGAAAGACAGGAAATTATCAGCAGAAAATGTGAGGATAGAGAGGCCAAAGATTGAGTTTTAATGATTAAGGAAAAAAGAAAACATGAAGAAGTGAAACGTGCATATTTTTTTTGCATATATTTAAATTAAACTGATTTTAAACTGAAATTAAACATGCAAACATGTTGTTAATGGCCCAAGCTTCCACATTTGTTTCCATTGACATACGTCTCTTGTTACGGCTCTTCCTGGACGCATGATGTACTTACTTTACCTACTCCCGCTCTTACAGGTGTACATTGGCATCAACTCCCTGAGCACAGACTTCTCCGCTCAGAAGGGTGTGAAAGGCCTGCCTCTAAACATACAGATCGACACTTATGACTTCAGCTCAGGAACCAACCAGCTCATACACAGAGCCGCATGCCAGGTCAAGATTTTCTGTGATAAGGTCAGTCTCTTGTGCCACTTCACCTTTTCTTCTACACACACACACACACACACACACACACACACACACACACACACACACACACACACACACACACACACACACACACACGAATCTGGCATTTGTGAAGTCAAAGTCATCATTGTAACCATGTGATTGCGTGTCCTCAGGGTGCAGAGAGGAAGATGCGTGATGAGGAGAGGAAGAGAAGCAAAAGGAGGGGAAAGAACGATGCTAATGGTGAGGGCTGCAAACAGATGTGTGTCCATATAATTTCATCCTCCATTATGCATTACAGTTACAGTATACAGTCTTCAGAGATTCTAACATTGTGGGCCTTCCTGCATTTGTTTCCAGCCAACAAGTCTGTAGTGAGCAGCTCCATGGGCAGTGACTATACCTTCTTCCAAACCCTTGATGACCACGCCACCCAGCCAGTTCTCTTCATTCCAGAAACACACCTCTCCAGCTTACAGCGCATGGTAAGCCCCGCTTTAACTCTATTGTCTTATTGCTGGTAACTCTCCGCTCCTCTCATCACCTCCTGTGTTGAGATAATCATATTCCTGACCCCTGATTCCCTGCAGGCACGAGAGAGGCAGTAGGAAAAAAAAAAAAAAAACGGTGGGAAAGTATGTAGTGGGAAAAGTGGGCTGGGAAGGGGAGGATTGAGGGAAAAGATCAGATGAGCTAATTGGAGTCGAAACCAGGCACATGTACAAGCCGCTACAGCTACTGACACTAAGATTAAGCTATGGGGGCTCATGCGAAAGTAAACACACACCTGGTGCAACAGCAGACACCTGACATACAGTATGCGTCACCCTCATCTCCTCTTATACTCACACACACACAGACACACACACACACACACTTGCAAAAACAGTGAGGCGAGCGTGCTGTTCAGACAGGCCAGTTTTCCCACACCGTGCAGTCTGAGATTGACATGTATGAGAGAGTGTGTGGAAAAGCTTCCCCCAACTCCCCCCAGTTACAGTGAGTGAAGCCGAAAACAAAAAAATAATCCAGAAATTAATACATGGCTTAATGATGCAATTTTGCAACAGCCTACTGTGTATGGGTGAGGCAGAGAACATGTTTGATTGGTCAGTACGATAAAGCGTAGGATGGTCCTATCAGTGTCTCTCCATCAGCTCACATAATTCTTTTAGAGGTTATGGGAAATGCAGTCTTAAAGTAATGATAACATTCCTTCTTTGTAGGGTATTACACACAGACAATGGTGGGAAGGGGGGCATGAGGCAATGTTTTTATCAGTGGAGTGGTGTCTAATCAGATCTCTCTCTTTCTCTCTGTCTCTCTAGGCCCCTCCCATGGACGACATCGAAAGGTAAGCATAGATAATAAAAAACAACAACTTTAACAGCCATCAGAACAGGTTATTCCGAATAAATACAGAGTGGCTGTTTTACTCTAATGTGAATGTCTGTATCGTTCTCCAAGGAGTTCTCTGAAGAGACTGTATCAAGACAGAGACCAGAACAGCTCTCCACCGAGCAAGCAAGCCCGCAGAGAAGACTCACAAAGAGGTACAAAACTACAAATGTAATATTAAAATAAGAGATAATAATGAGCCAATTAGCTTTGTTTGTCTTTTAGGCTAAATCTTTTACTTCTTTTCTTTCCTTCCATTAGTTCTGCTGTATGTGAGGACAGGCGCTGAAGAGGTGTTCGATGCGCTCATGCTCAGCACACCAACGTTGTCAGGCCTACGAGAAGCTGTGAGTAACACTCATAAACACTCACAAACACAATTATCTGGCCTGATTTCTGAGGTGGAACGTCATCTCTGTTGTTGCCTTGCAACAAACGTGTACTTGCACATGCTCACATAGCATTAACTGTACCGTACGTGTTAGCTTAGCTTAGCTTAGTATATCACCATTCTTTCAGCCGAAGCTCATGCTAACTCTCACCTCATATTCCTTTCTTCCCTCAGGTTTCAGAAAAGTATGGCATGCAAAAAGACGCCATTGGGAAAATCTACAAAAAATGCAAGAGAGGGTGAGTTGTTTCTTCTGTGTGCCTGATGCACCGCTGTTATACAGCTGTCTTAACACACAGGTTGGATTAAAGGAGTTAATTTGACAACAGAACATTTGCATAAATTCAGGGCTTATTTGTGGTTTTAATCTCATACTCCTTTAGGGAAGCTCATGTTGACAGACTGGATAGGTAGGTTATGGAATGTGTTAATTGTAGCTCCTCCAAGACAGGTGACTGAGGGAGGATGGAAAGATTTCAAAAGTCCTGCAGATGCGTCATGGCCGATTGTTGTACTCATTTGTTTTCGCAATCGCATCTCATGGGAACATCAGGAAGTTTTTCGGTAGTGAAAAAGATATCTGGTTTGATAAGCTAGAAGGCTTTATAGGCTAACTGTGTGAAGGCTGACCATCAAGCTCGGTGTCTTATTTTTAAACTATCACACATCACATTTCTATCAGCTAAAAAAATTGGTCACGTATTTGCTAGAGCTGCACTTTTCCTGCTCTGAATTTAGGTAGTTTGGATTTATGCCCTGCCTAGAGATTCCCATGTGAATAAGGAAAAAAAGGTGGCACTCCAGTGGTAATGAAAGGATCCTCTCCTCTCTTGATGATAAAAAAATATCATCATAGCTATGTGCTGGCTACTAAAAAAGGAATCCTTGCATTAGCAGAATATCTAAAAACGCATAAAATGCATCGACTGTATCTCACACAATCATTAGCTGTCAAGCTGATAATAGTCTGGGTCACTACCTGAAAAATACGAGAGGAGATCAGAGGGCAGATGTTAATGAGACCTCTGACAGAGACTGAAACACCTTTGGGTGATTTTCCTGCTGCTTGCTGGCAGCCATCCCTTCAAGGGGGGGGGGGTGCAGCTAAGCTAACAGGTTGGGTTGCATTCTGCCCGCAGTTCCCTCCCTCCTCTTTAGCTTTTGTCTTCAATCAGCCCTGTCCCTGCAGGCAGAATGCATGAGCGTGGTGGTTAGTTCGGTCATTAAATCCTTAAAGATTAGTGTTGGGGAGGAGGAGAGTGACCTGATTTACTTCCCCTTCTGATGCAAGAGATATACCGCCGTAAACTAGAAACCTGGCGACCTGTTGCTTTTGTCACACATGGGTGAAAAGCAGCGCAAAACACATTTTAGAGCTAATTCGCATGCCCTACTTTACTTAATCTGTTTTGTTTTTTTTATGATTAAAAATACACTGATTTGGTCCACTTTCAGTTCACCACTGATAGATTTATCCTCACGACCTCTTCTTGTCGCTTGTCTTCTCTTCAGGATTCTTGTCAACATGGACGACAACATCATCGAACACTACACCAACCAGTCGGCCTTCCTGATTGAGATTTCTGAGGCCGTCGCTGGTCGGTTCCAGGTCATTCTCATTGAAGTATGAGAGCCAGCATCCAATCAGCCTGATTGAAGGACGTGACAATTTACAGCTGTCAGTTTAAACCATCTCTAAAAGCACTGCCCAATCACCTGCAGTATAAGCTGTGGATTGCCGAAAACCAAAGAGTACCGGACTGAAGAGACTTCTCCAGTTTTTGCAGTTGAAAAAGTCAAATCCTTTCTCGACTTTGTAAATACCACTAGCCCCGGTTTTTACGATTTTGTTATTTGAATTTAATATTGTAACGTATAGAACAATTATGATGAACAGCCTGTACATATATAATGTAAATAGATTTTAATATGCCAGTGTTTTATGAACTAGCCATGTGCATGTTGCGACCCATTCTCCATGAATTGCTATGTATTTCAATTTTTTTGTTTTACAGTGCTCTGTGCACGAGGTGTGTACAGTTTATTTTCAGAGGTTGCTGTTCTTGCTGCTTTCAATGTACTCATCATTTCTTCCACGAGTCTCATCCATGTTTACTCACCTACAACCTACTAATAATGTTTTTCACTGCCTTACGTTTCATCCAGTAGGTTCCTGTTAGTTTCACAACTAAAATGGCTAAAATTCATAACCAAAAAGTCTGACATTTCCACCCAGAAAACCACGCAGGAGTTAGTATTGGCCGTCATTTAGCCCAAAAGCTGTGGACATTTCCTGACTATATGGTGTAACCACAGAATTTTCCTGGAAACCCCACCAAAACCTTAGGCCTGCCAGAGGACTTTTAATAGTATGCGTGTGTGTATGTGTGTATGTAGGATTTTCTTCCCTTGTATGTTACGCATCATTTCAAAACAAACATGTGACCCTGTAATATTTCATTATTATACTGTGGCAATTCGGGTTGTATTAGCATATCTTGCCTCTTTTGTAAGAAAATAAAGAAAATCCATAAGAGGTTTTGTCTTGTGTGTATTTAAAGGTATGACACACGGGTTGAAAAGTGAGCCATTCACAGATCCGATAGGATCAATTATCACCGGGTTGAACAAAAGATAAGGATGAGCTGCTTCCTGTGTATACATTACATATTGGAAATGTTGAGGAAACAATCATGTTTCTCTACTGATCAAACAAAATCATGAAACCCATCTGCACGAGAGAGGCTTGGTCTTATTTTCTGTATTTTTTTTTATTATTATTTTTTGTATCTATGGGTTGGTGATCATGTGTTTATGTAGATGAATACACAAACAAAAAACGAAATACAGTTTTCAAATAGCTTCAAAAATAGACTGCACACACGTGTTGGCGTATATACAGAGAAGCTCAATGCCTTTCCCTATTTGGTGACACAGACGGGGAAAAGCAGCGAGGCACTCTGTCCTCGACATTACACAGACATCCTTCAGCAAGTCAAAGAGAGAGGCGCACACACACGCACAGAGGTGGCAGCAAGGCAAGCAGACAAAAAAAGGGAAAGACACAAGGACAAACAGACACATAAAAAGAGAAAACTGGCAGGCAGAGACAGGTGTGGAGACTGCTCAAGCAGGGATAGATGAGGAGGAAGAGAGATGGAGAATAATGAAGAGGTGGTTGCACCATCTGCTGCCAGAGAATGAAACATGTTGTCGCCATTCAGATGAGAGAGGAGAGGCAGCCAGCGATATATATGCAGCAAGATACCCACAACCCCTCGTGAATGGTAAGTGATTACATGGACTGTGTGTGTGTGCATGTGTTTGCATTTGCTCAAAATGTGCCTGCGTGAGAGGAAATGTTTGGGATATTAATAACCAGCATGTTATCAGCCTCTTTGATGTTGTGCCTCTGCAGATGTTTTCCATACATGCATACTCTCGGCATCTCCACATGCAGACAGTAAGAATTTGATTTACATCTTTTGGTATTATTATTATTATTATTATTATTATTATTATTATTATTATTATTATTATTATTATTATTATTATTATTATT
>JBBPCS010000374.1:5847807-5859135 GCA_037974645.1 Hollardia meadi | reverse complement strand
GTGTGTGTGTGTGTGTGTGTGTGTGTGTGTGTGTGTGTGTGTGTGTGTGTGTGTGTGTGTGTGTGTGTCTGCCTGCATGAGTCACACGCGTCTTCAGGTTGTCTTGTCACTGTCCCAGAGGGCATTTTTTCTGCTCCGGGCTGAGCCACTGGAGATGGACTTGATCTGCATTCAGACACAGACCTGACATAATTACTAACCCGGCTGAATTCTTCCAAGGTCACAGCTGGCCATCAATCGTCAGGCAAAAACAGCAGCCAGAACATCACACACTCAAACACTGACACACACACACACAGACAAGCACACATGCACAGCTGAAGTACGCCAAGGCAAGTCTTGTATAGAGAGGAGTCTAACTAGGTCTTGTGATGAATAAAGCCACACACACACTGTTACGTTGAGACTGGCCAAGTTATCGTATCCTAGCAACCGAGACATGGCATCGACCGTTCAGTCTTTTCCTGTCCAGCGCTGGAGCAGTGAAGCCAGACCTCCTTCCTCTCTCTGCTGCTGGTCTCTGGCTCCTCTTCACACCTCTGTGGTGTGCCTCATATCTCTCTCTCTCCATCACTTCAACCTGACGTGCACCAATCCCTCTTCTCTAACTGAATCTTTCTCTTTCACTCAGACTGTCGGATGCTGAAGATGCTGAAGAGAGGAAAGTTTCGATGAAGAGGTAAAGGATGAACTTCTCTTTATTGAGAGGTTGAACTTTGATTGTTTTGATCATGGTACTGACTCTTTTTGCTTTTGCTATTTGCTGATTTATACCTATTTGTAACGGGAATATTGTAAGTTAGACAATGTCTGGTGAAAGAGACATTTGTGAAACATGGCTGGATTTTATTCTAGGCTTGGGAGATGTGAGATTTTATCTTCATCATCGTGTCGTCTTATCCTTTCAGAATAGATCTACACTGCTCTGAGGGGGTCCCACGACACAAACATATGATAATAACAAGCAGCATCCCTGTCTGGAGGAGCAGAAGCAGCCACTGCCATCTTTCTTTTGGAAAATACTCACAGTAGATAAGCAGATAGTTACAGTTGCAGATAGTCTTGAGAGGTTTGCACCACTTACAATGCACACTCCAGCCTCCATGGTGATGGGGATTGTCTTTGCCCCTTTGGGACTGGTCCTGGTCTTCACTGCCGCCATCACCCCTCAGTGGAGAGAGGGACGGGCACGTCTGGCCATGGCGGGGCCGGGATCACTTCTTCGGTCAGGAGTGAAAGGTCAGGGGATGGGTGTCAGGTCGGGGTCAGTGGAGGCACTGCTCTTGCTGCGGTCTGATGGACTTTGGGAGAGCTGCCTGCAGGTGGAGCACTCAGAGCTGAAGCAGTGCTGGCCTGTGGCAGGTCCATACCAGAGAGACCCACGGGTTCGCCTAGCACAAGGTTTGGTCCTCACCTCTTTGTTCCTGTGCGGCACCGGCATTGTTCTGGCATGTATCGGAGTCCGCTGCTGGACAGATATACCTCTGAGAGGTGTAGCAGCTACAGGTGGACTCCTGGTGGTGATATCCGGGCTGCTGAGCCTGACTGCACTCGGGGTGTACACCCACAACCTTGGAAGACTGGGGGCGGCAGGTCCAAGTCAAGGGATCACTAACCCCAGGTTCCCCCACCTCAGCCTGCATCCAGCCGGCTCGCTCTACTTTGGATGGCTGGGCTCATGTTTACAGATGCTGGGAGGCAGCGCTCTGCTGTTCAGCTTCCAACGGCCAAGATGCCCGACCTGCCCGTCCTGCCCAGAGCTGCCTGCCTGCCCCGTGTGTCGCTCATATCCAGAGATTACCAAAAAGCCAGACACAGATGTATATGAAGTCAGCTGTTAGAACGTGAACCTTAAAAGACTTAAACACAAACATGGGCAAAGATGAACAAATGAGGGCACTTCCAACTCATCATCAATTCATAAATGACTGTGATTTATGGACTCTTATGTCATGTATGAACATGATGGATGTAATTGCCACATAGACTGAAACATATTTTGTAGGTGTAGCATAGCAAGTGATGAATCGTAGAGTACAGAGATTGCTTGCCATTCATTGAGATCATTGTGGTTGGAAATAACTCAAGTTCCCGCTGCCTTTAACTGCAACATGTAGTGAAACATGACTCAACTGTCTCTTTGTGCTGTCTTTTACAATGTGGCCATGCCTTTGTACTGTTAGCAAGAACCATTTTTTTTGTGTGTCCGAGCAAAACTGTGAAATGTAAAATATTTGTGATAAATAAAAAGAGTGGACTAGCAGGTGCTTAGATAACGTGAGGACTTTAAATACGATTGGTCAAGCTTGTTTTAGATGCCGTTCTAGATTAGCACTGTAAAATTTTGATTTCACCTGTACCTTCTAGTTTTACGTTACTCTTTTAAATAATCATGAAAATGCTCATATAATATTTTCTTTATAGTCACTAACAGCAATGAATCTGCCAGTTTCTTAGGTTGTCAGGGTAAATCTTTGTATGATGACTTCACTGATTCATCTGACGAATGCTCTGACTTGACAACACAAACTGTGAGGAAGTGTTGAGAAGGAGGATGCACAACAGGGTGTTGTTTGTTCTTTGTAAGTTATTTGTTAACTTGTTATGATGTGTTCATATTCGGTGGTGCATTCTGCATTGATTAAAAGCATTTCAACAATATGTCATTGTGTGCTTTATATGACATCAAAAGTAGATTTTTGTTGACTGAAGCAATTTTTAAAACAACAACAACAATTTTTAAGGACTATATTGAACAGAAATTAAAGAAAAGTATTATATATAATTCATCCTGTACATAATAAAGGTAAACAGAGTCCCATTGTTCTTTCTGCGGCATCACAGACGTTTACGTCCTCATACATACAAAAGCTATTTATAAAGCTTTTTCAGGTGTTGGACAGATTCATTTTCTCCACACAAGGCTGAGAGGCAGAGAGAGCATCACAATCATCGCACGGCTGCAGCAAGGTCAGTGCAGTTAAAGCTGGGGAATTGGCAGGAGGAGCGCTGTTATGCGAACAGATCGGTACTTTTCAATTAGCGGCAAACAACGTCATTCACAGAGTGACTAAGAGTAAGTGACATATCTGACAGAGACCAAGAGTTCAACGTAGTAAATTTGCCACAAGTCTGGGTCGGTTATGTCTTTAGATTTCATTTTTTTCTGCATAACTTGCGTGAGTGTGTGCGAGTCCCTCTGCACCAATAAAGACTGTAAAGCTTTATATTAAAACATGCAAACCCTTCATTTTATATTGCTATTTTTTAGCAAGAGAGGAAGACAGAAAGAAAACTCTCGGCGTGCTGAAATTCATGCACAGAGGACAAAGACACGCACATGTAAACACAAATATCAGCTCTGAGGTTTGTCAGGCATTCCCCATTCAGTCACCCTGACCTTGATCTTTAACCACAAGAACTTCATGACACATTTCAGTGATCATCAAGCTCCCTTTTTTATTAAGCTGATGAATATTACAATGAAAAGGAGCAGGGATGACGACCCAGAACCTGAGGAGTCGTCCCTTGTCCTGCTGCATTCGTAGCAGACTAGGGCAATAAGGAGCACTGAACCAGAACAAGTCATATAGCTTTACTGTATGATTCGTATGCAGAAGTCCGTGTATGTAGTAAAATGCAGTGTTCTCCACAGGGGGTAAGAAGGCTCAAAATATTACAAGCATTTTTTAAAGCAAATTATGTGCAAAATACTTCAAATGTATACCTTTATTAAGGTACTGTCAATAAACAAATAATACAGTATTTATAGTGAAACTGTATTTACATGTCACATTACGAGAGGCATTACTTATATTAAATTGAATTCTAAGAAAAGTTCAACATTTCATCAACAAGACAGCCTTAGAATCCTCATAAATATACACTGAACTCAGATTGACACTTTGCAAAAGGGCAAATTGTTCTTTTTTTTCCCTCAGTTGTAAACCAGTTCTATTTGTTTGTTTTGAGCAAATCCAGGTCTAAATTTGCGAGTCGAGACTACACTGACGCACATCAGTGACATATGTGATTAAAATGCTGATTTAATGGAACTTTTAACTTTCCTGGTGAATGTCAGCGGAGGACGAGGTGAAATGAGCCTCTCTCACACTGTCACTCTCTCACGTCTTCCATTTGCCTGATTCTACAACTTTGCAGTGGAGTGACTGTCCCAGGCATGGTCTTAAATGTAGAAATAGTTCTCAGCAGCTTCTCCGCTCACCATTTCACTCAGCTCTTTATTTATGGAATCCTGCAGCGATCCCAAAGAGAGTTCTAACTCCGGACTGATATCTGAGCCCGGAGAACCCTGTGGGATCTCCAGGAGAACATTAGACGGTTCTGCGTCCACTAACTGCTCCCCGTCGCTGAGGCTCAGCCTGTAAGCGCCTTCTGTCTCTGCTGTGGCTGTTTCCAAGGCAAGCTCCTCTGTGGGCAAGTCCTGCACTGCTGTGCTGTCCCCTCCTTTGGCGGCCTTGAGTGTGACCACTCTGTCGATTTCTTGAACTAGTTCCTCGTTGTGCTCCTTCCACTGGCGATACTTTGAAGCTGTCAGATCAGAGTCTTCTAAGACCTTGTTGATCTGCAGCAGCTCCGCCTCTTTGGCCTAAAGAGTAAAAAAGGGCTTTCAGTGATCATGCAGATGTACTCAAATATCAAACTCTCTGATTCTGACAGAGAATTACCTTACCAAAGCAACACACGAGCAGAAAAATAAGGTGCTTCAAATTGTTTGACTGCATTCAGTGTTATATTGTTTTGACAAGGACAAGCAATAGCCCTCAGTAAGGTGTTAATGTTAAAAATGCCCAATGGGGGTTAGGGGAGAGGGGACCATGCCCATTTAGGAGACAGGAAATGTATCCCATTTCTTACAATTGGCGTACCGTGTAATGGGTTATCTTTTGTAATAGAGAATCTTTTTTTAAAACCAGTGTTCTTACAGTTTCTTCCTGGCCAATGCAAAATGCATGTCCTGGATGATCCTCTCACCTTCAGGGTGCTCTGCAGGGCCCGGAGTGTGTGCACTTTCTCATTGATAACAGGGTTCTTGCAGCGTCGAATGAACGATTTCCTGAAGTGGTCGTGCGTAAACGGCTGTTCGTGGCCGATCAGAGAGACTCCTCCTTCCTTTATGTTGTTTAACATCATGCCCATCTCATCTACCGGCCCTCCTTCTCACGGGGGGGTGAAGACACAGACAGACATGGGGGCAAAGTAAGAGCAAAAAGTTTTAAATAATGTAACAGTCATTTAAAATGACTACTGTCTACATTTAGTAGCCTGAGAGCAGAAGGAATAAAGGACAAACTAAAAAGTTTGTTATACTATGGGGCACATTATAATGCCGGCCTGAGGGCATTACAGCAAATTCTCTGGACAAAACATGGTTAGGTTGGCTGATGATTCCTTTTGCTTTCAGGACCACCTGTTTTTTTTCCCCCAGAGGGAGCACAAGTCTCTTTGCAGGGCTCTGACACTGAAATGGCAGTTTGGTTGACAACATCACACACATGAGGCTGTTGTGACAATCCATCTGTCGACAGTTGATTGGGCAACTGAACTGGACAAACTGATTTTTTTCCACGCGCTAATTATTAAAACATCTATCAGAGGGATTAAAGAAATAATTCTTTGACAAAAGGAGGCAGCAAGAACATAAAAGTTGAGAGACGGAGTCATACCTGTTCCTTTGCTGCCCCCTGTCAAAGGACTCGATAATGGCACCTTGTTTGTCTTCCCCTTGGGGCGAGGCAGGGTGTTGGACTGAACTTTCTGAGGAACATAATCACACACAAAATAATCAGAATGGCACTCCAACTGTGTGTGTGTGTGTGTGTGTGTGTGTATTTATGTATGCGTAACTCTGCTGACCTTGTTTCTTCTGCGGGGTGAAGGTGATCTCTCGCTTTCTGATTCAGTCTCACTGTAACATTCTGTTTACGAATAAACAGGTTGGACGAAATCATTAGAATTGATTGTATCGCAGTATATCAAAAACATTCGGTATGCAGATAAAAATGTGCAGCGCATTCCACTTTACTGATCGTTTTTTCAATGGCCTGGCAGGATTAAAATCATTTAACAAAACTGCAAGTAACCATAGCAACAGTTATTATGTGTGTAGTCAAAACCATGAATTAATAAGGATGCAATCTTTAAAAAATAGATGACGGTTAACTTTTCTCTCTCATAAATTGCCAACATAAACATTAATCATAATGGACTTATGTTTATAGATTACATATGCACCAAATATATTGCAAGGCATTTTTAATGACTGAGATCACTAAATGCACATTAAGAGCATCATTTTTAGTGAGTATAAATATAAGTCAGAAACAATGTAAGGACAATGTTTCCCCACCTTCTTCAGTATCTGGGCCTTTGCTGAACTTCTTATGCTTCTGTATGGCTGTAATCAGACAGTTAATCCACCTGGAGAGAAAAATAAATAAAATAATAATAATAATAATAAGCTATGTGAACGCAGACAAAGCAAATGCAATTTATGTTTCTGTAAGGTTTAGGATTAGTCATTTAAATTTCAAAATAAAAGTGATCATTATGTCAAACAGCAGAAAAACAGGATTCTGAAAAGCCGACTACAGGGGGCAGTGCAGACCAACACCTGTTAGACTGATTTAACACCTCTAATGCACTCGGTGATTGTAAAAAATGAATGAATGAGCCCATTACATTTTGTAGCTGATGTACTTAGTCTACCAGATGCATTTTTTGAACTGGTTATTTACGTAAGAACTGTAGTACTGCAGGCTGGACTTCATTATTATTCAATATTCAATTAACTGCTTTGGCTCCTCTGTTTACGTTCTGGAATAAGAGCAACAAAAAGAAGATAGACAGGCAAAACGAAGCTTCAGTCTGCACTCAGTCCAACTCACTTGCTCATGTCACTGACATTGTCAGCGGCAAAGAAGAAGTTGTGAAATCGCTGGTGGCACATTTTAAACACGCTTGTGGGAAGAGGGAAAAAACAAGAGAGAGAGAGAGGCATGAGCATGAAGTGGATCTCAGGCCATGTGAAACTAATCACACAGAAATTAAAACACAGACACACACGATAAATACATTCTTTGTCAGTACAGATGAGATTACGTCAATTCATAACATACAATAACTGCTTTTTCATTAACAGTTGACTTTAAAAACAGAAAAAAAGGATCTGTTTGATACAGTTTCCTGTATGTAACTGCAGTATGTTGCATAAAGCCAAAACAGATCATCCACTGTGCACAGGGACAATAAAGCTTCTATTTCAAACTACCCAGCTACATCTAAAATTTTGAAATTGAAAAACTTTTTCCTCTCTTTCATGATATAAAACCTCACATACTCCTATATCTTAAGCCTGTTAATATGATCCATCATGGGAGTTCATTCTTACTATTTTCTCTTGTGCTCTCCAGCGCTCTCTATGCTGTAGCTGGATATATTGATGAAACCCTCTGCCTTCTCATCCTGCAGAAAAAAACCCAATACAATACAAAAAAATTATTCAAATTAAGTTATAGGCAAAAGAAAAGAAACACATTCAAAAGAGAAAAAATAATATTGAAATACTTTTGACTCAGTATTTCAATCATCTTTGAGGCTGGCTGTTTCACAGTATGTCGTTCGTTTGGCGCTGGGGAGATTAAACATTCCCATTTATTCCCACCTGTTGGCTGGAGTACCAATAAAGTGCAGGCCCCTTCAGGACGAACCAGAAGCGCTGCCACTTCTGGGTGAGGAAGACACTGATCTCCTTTCTCTTCTTCCACAGCCAGCCGTCACAGTCGGGTCGACCCAGCTCACGGCAGGACACACGACGCCGACTCATAGCCGTTGTCATTCCTGGGAGGAAAAAAGGGTGGGAAGAAGAAGAACAGCGAAAGGAAACTTTTTTTTTTACAGAGATTAAGAAACACTGGAGCAGGCTTTTCCTTTAGACACTGGCTTTACTTTTTCCTGCCCATCTAAACCTTTTTCAAAGGATAAACATTCTAACTTGGGCATATTCCTCTATTTTCCTTCTACCATGGCACAAAATTTGCGTTATTAGTAAGTAGAATCATGTGTTTTAGTAATTACTTCCATATTAATTCCCAAAGATAGATCTGTGAATCTTTAGAAAACATCTTATAGAAACACCGCACTTGTTAATTCTCTATTCTATTACTCTTAAACTAGTGCTTAGTTTGCTTTTGTCTTAATCTGGAATTGGCTTGAAGTTTTACCTTTTGTAGAGCTCTTCTCTCTGTCTTTATTTCCCTGAAAGAGAAGACAATGGAGTTTTTTTTCAGTGATTAAATGTTCACAGTTTAATTTGAATTTATTTAAAACATCATCCAGGGAGGTTCAAACGTCTTTCTTTTATTTTTCTCTCTCACCATGTGTCCCACCATTTCAGGGCAGGAACTTATGCTCGCTCTTTCCTGGTTGACTCCCTGAGGTGAAGGACTTCTGAATGACCCAAATATCAAGGGAGAGGGACTTCTGGGTGACGGCGACCTGTCTTCTCTCAGTCTTGGGGAGAGCCTTAAACTATCGAAATCTCCTGAGAAACACACATGAATGTACTTATCCTGCATAAACCTGCAGTGTGCATGGATGAAATTATAACTGCAAATTTTTGCAGTGTGTTGACAGTCAAGTGACAGTAAAACTAATTACTTTTAACACACCGTATTATATACAGTACATATATATAATTCACACTGAATTTGTGTCAGCAGTCAATGATCTACATTTAATACGCTTTTATCTAATCAACATCACTGTGTGTAGGTTACAAGTCTTATCATCTGCAAGGTACGAGTGCTAATTAAAGCCATTACACGGACAGTCTAGACTGCTTAAAGAAAAATCTTGTTATGCTAATTTGGATAAACATAACGAGTATGTCTTATGTCTATTTCAAATGACCTCTTTACATTATTTAGCATTTTTAACATTGAACTTTTTTTTTCTCCAATTGGTACATCTGGAAGTCTTTAGTTATTCTTTCATATCTCTTTAACAAAGACCGGCTGTCTCTGCAAAACCCCCTCTGTTTTATGTTCCATCCAATATCCTGCTCTAACAACAGAAACAAGATGCTCTCAAAATACAATTCCAGCACAAAATATTGAGGACTTTTGAAGAAAGAAAACAACTTGCTGAAGTCCCTCTTCGTGTTTTCCTACCTGAAGCTGACAGTGGTGACAGCCCCCCCTGTTGGTTTTGATATGACATGAGAGTCAGACTCCCCTCCAGCTCCTTGTCAGAGGCCAACTCTGACTCCTCCTGTCCCATAGGCTGCTGATGTATTTCTGGCCCGTGAATCGCTTTCCTGGGGTGGAAAACACAAAGAAACAACAACTTAACAAAACAACTCATTTATGGTGCATTCAGGTGCTTCTGAGAGGCTGTATAATCTGAGATTTGAGAATCAGCTGTTTAAAAAACCCACTTACTTCACATGCAAACAAACAGGCAACAGCTATAACACTAAAGGATGCTCTGCTATGAAATTAAACAGTATAAAAAAACTGTGAAACGGTGAAATATGACTTTATATGCTCATAGTTTGTTTTCTTAGATTGTATGTGTATCAGGATCTAACAGGATTATTTACAACCTTAATGCACCATCCCCGCCTACTCCTTCCATTTGTCTGAGCACGCCTGCTCTCCATCAGCTCTCACTGCCTCTTTATGCCCCTCCATCTTTCTTTTTCCTTCCCTCTCCCCGTATTTTTTCTTTTTCTCTTCCCTGCTCTTGTTTGTGTCTTTCTTCATCTCTCCAAAACTCCCGTCATCTATTCGTCTTCCTCCTCATCTCTTCCTATTCTCTCATTTTCAGTCAGCCGTGGGTTGTGGGTGTGCTCTGTGGAATTTATGGCATTTGCAGTGTGACCTCATCCCAAACCTGCCAGCAGATTAATGAGGTCAAAAGGGTTTGTGGGAGGTTCAGCTCGATTGAGTAAATCCTCTGTAGTTTAGTGGACCAAACTTATATCCAACCTGCTCTGAGGTACATTATTACACTTCTAAACAGTCTTGAGTTCAAGTTCCCACAGACAAGGACAAACAGATGACTTGCATCAAGGAACTGTACACAACTTTTCATTTGCATGTAAATCTTGTGGAGTTCTAAACATATAAAATTTGGTTTACATTCAGTCTCACCAAAACGTTTGATATGTATCCTTGTGGCCTATCAAATGTGCTAAAAGCATTTCCTTCCCAATGAAACATTGAAAATTTGAAACCTGCATTGTTTACATCCATATTTGCTAACTAGTCTTCTTCTTCTTCTCTGCATTTTGCTACATTTGTTTGGCACATCACCGCCACCTGTTGGTCAAGTGGAATAGAGTGAATAGAGTAAATAGAGTGAATAGAGTAAATCTTTATCATGTGCATGAAATACAAACCGAACAGTGACACACTCATCAAATAATGAGCTATATGGCTACAGTAGTAGTACGGCAGTCAAGAATACCTTTAATCTACACACATTTTATATATTTAAGTAAGGTACATTACTGTATTTTGGTCGTACAAATCATTCAGCAATGATTTTGTGTGGTCTCACCTAAAAGAAGGACTAATTACAGCTAACTTAGAATAAAGCTAATTTACCATAAAAGCTAACTGCTCTCACCTAAACACAGGGAAGAGGGGGATTCTCACAGAGGGAAGGTTCAGGTTCCGTAGACTTAAACTATGAAAACCATCCAGATCCACCCCTGCATATAATTGAGTATTAGATAATTAAAATTTTATATGTGAAGCAATAACTTTTTTCCATCTTGGGGTTTCCTCTAATGGCCCCATGAACGAATGGAAATTTTCTTTTGGATTTTTTTATGTTGTCTATGAACGGACAGTAATCATCTATCAATGTTTATGTAATTGTATACCACAATATTAAAAAAAGGTGGTGAACTTTTGTTTTTGGTTAATTCACTGAATTAAAAACTTGACAATTTAGGGGAAAAAAATCAATAAGATGACTTTTACATATTAAAATCAAGTGTTATCCACAATTGTGCAATATACTGTACCCAGAATTACTGAATGGAGTAGCTAATTATTAGAGGGAAAATATATTTGTGCTCTCACCTAAAAGACAGGGACCTGACAGAAGCTGCTACCCTCTCAAATATGGAGTGCCTCAGGTTCTCCTCTTCATCCTCTTCCTCGTCCTCCTCTGACCTCTCATCTTTCTCCTCTTCCTCCTTCTGAAAAGAAATCAGCACAAATCATTGTGTGTGTGTGTGTGTGTGTGTGTGTGTGTGTGTGTGTGTGTGTGTGTGTGTGTGTGTGTGTGTGTGTG
>JBBPCS010000374.1:5827452-5844482 GCA_037974645.1 Hollardia meadi | reverse complement strand
ACACACACACACACACACACACACACACACACACACACACACACACACACACACACACACACACACACACACCAGTCAAAGGTCTATTCAACTCCTGAATTACTCTTGCACTGTTAAACATAATCCATCTGTAATGTTTAACGTCTAACTTCTCCTCTTCCTGCCTATGGTCCCTTAACAACTTATAGAACTCATTGACATTGTGCTTAAGATGTGTTTCACATGCTGTAATGCTTAAATCCCTGGTTTGATTTTTGCTTCGGGACCTACAGTGTGTTGCAACTCTCTTCTGTCCACGTTTAAATAAAACCTGCTTTAAATAACCATTCACGGAGTGCAATTTCAACATAAATGATAAAACATGATACTGAACGAAAGGTAGATTGACTTAAGAGCAAGAGAGTGTTACTACATAGTGACAGTCTGCTTCTTGATGTATCACACTCTGGTCTACCGTTGGTGGAGGGGGAAAAAAGTGTTGTTTCCTCCTCTGAGATGATTTTACTCCTTGTAATAATTGTGCATGTTTGGTGAAAAAGTTTCTGCTCTTGAACTCCATTACACTAGGAAAACAAAATGTCATGACATAGTAGCAGACAGTAAAGATAAAATCCTCTTTCACAGTGCATGTAATTTTATATCATGATATTGATGTATATTGTGATGTGGTGATAAATTAAAGTAGAAGGTAAGGTAAGGTCATCTTCATTATCCCCGAGGGGCAATTTGTTGTACAGCCAGCAGTACCACACAACAAAGACACAACAACAAATAAATACCACAAAATGTTCAGCATTAAATAATCAAAACATGATATTACACACTGTTGTTTAAAAGGCCAATAAGGGTTACTAAAACCTTAGACGGTATATTTGTGTTTGGGTTCACTTTTACTACACCCTGTAGCCTGTTTCAAGTAACCCATTCCAGCCGATGAAGGAGAAGGTCAAGACATTTTCAATAAAACAGGAATACATCTTCATAAAAGTGTTGTCCACATTAAAATTCCCAAGTTTACCATAAAAATACACCCGCTGGTGGGCTTTTTTACATGCAGCTTCCACCTGAAGCTCAAAGTTCAGCTTGTCATCAAATACTGTGCCAAGATATTTGTACTGCCGTACAGACTCCACAGCCTGATCATTAATTAACACAGGAGAGATGACGATGTATAGGATTCTTCCTGAAATCTATAGTCATCTCCTCAGTTTGGGACACATTGATTGTTAAAAAGAACGACCTGCACCAGACCGAGAAGTCTGCCACTACAGGGCCAATATCGGGGTCGTCACCGCTGAGGAGAGACACGACCAGCGAATCATCGGCGAACTTGAGGATATGGCGCCTCTGATATTGGCTTTGGCACTCGTTTGTGTACAACACAAATAAAAGAGGTGAGAGGATGCTGGGGCGATCCAGTGGAAGAAAAAAGAGCATTAAATAAAACACTGTTAACTCTCACCTGCTGCGATCTCTCAGTTAAAAAGTCCATCAGCCAACATATCAGGCCAGGATTAATGTTGTGAATGCTCTTTAACCTTTCTGCTAAAATATGTGGTTGAATACAATTAAAAGCAGCACATTATAAATAAATATGTATATATATATATATATATAGCTACCACGTTAAACCTTATGAGAGATAAAAATGAATGGTCCTCACAGAACAAGACCCTCTCATACACCTCTCATCCCGCACCAGTCGTGTGAGGCGGGACTCTTCACAACCACCGCAGAGAAAGCAGGTTAATGTCGCGACCCACTCAACGCGGGCCAAGAGGTTTGGTCCTGCTGGGGCTTTGTTGTACACATCAACCAGCCGGAACAAGCCTCCTTCAACAAGTGACCATGAATTTTTCATGGCCTTGTCGACACTGTAGTTGTTAATTATGTAACCGGCGTGCACTTGAATTTGTTTGGTCTGTTCCATGTGAGTGTCTGATGGTTGCTTTTTATCAATGAGCTCAGTGTTAGTGCGTCACGGAGCATCAAGACAGAGAGAGAAAAGAGGTGGACACATGCGCACACACGCACACACACACACACACATACACACACACTGTACTCAAGGTAAAAACTTAGACGGTATATTTGTGTTTGGGTTCTAAGCTTGTCTTAGGTTAAGCAATTTCATACAGGTGCGCTTATGTGAAGCTTTTACTACAGGGAGAATTTATTCACACACTCTTTCACGCAGACTTAATGACTATTCCAATCAGAATTGGATTTATTTCAACAAGCACGACAACAAGCGGTTTAAGCAGCCTGAGCTGTTAGCCTTATGTTCACAGACTGTTACAGCACCAGAGCTGGAACCTTGCCTGGCACTGTCCTTCTCAATTAGTCCGTCCAATGAAACAAAGGCCATTCTGGAAACACACAAACACCCCCCACACACCAACACGGCTATTTAAGTGTCCTAAAACTCCCTCTCAAAATTGGACAGGGAGGAAAATTAATTAGGCAGTAGGGGAAAAAGACGGGATAGAGCATCAAAGAGGAGGCAGAAGTGGGTTTTTCATTTTTTTTAGCTGACTACAAACTTTCCCAGAAATTTGCATGTAAAGTATCAGGCGCAAGCTTTTGTATTCTAATTCTGCTTTGGTTGCAGTTGAAGCATGACTAGTCGTTTGATGTTAGCTAGAAAAATACAGCAACTATTTTGCTATGATATGCTTGACTAGGGGGATTTTCATATAAAAGTGGAGGGCAAAATTGAAGCAATGAACTCAAACTGAAAAAATGAACTCAAGGCTCTGAGTGCACTTGAGTGAAAAAGGACATGTATGGTAATAAGGGCAGTTGTGTACTCTGGCTGGACTTCAACTCCGCAAACAAGAGCAGGCTCTAAAACCAGCGTGATGGCGGGAAAAATACAGTTCTCTGCTCGAATGTCAGAACATACACAACACACAGCAAGACAAGAAGACGACTGCTCAGTTAATATCCACACACACACAGCACACAGCCCCTTGAATACATACTGCTATGGACACACATACTGTACACATACACGCATGATTCCACTTCCTCCCTCACCAGAGTGCAGAGTTTTTCCACAGCCTCCAGTATGAGCTCCTGGTGTCCAATCTTATGCACTCCCAATTTTTCCAGGTCCTGGGAGGTCAACTGGAGCAGATCCAGACCCGATAAATGCCACTCCGAGACCGGGTACTGATGCAGGGGGGCATCCAGACCTGGACACAATAGGACATACACTTAGGATTTAATTACATGCAGTATACAAGTATAAAATGAAACCCCACATAGTCATAAAGTCACATGCATGTACAGGCAGAGACACGCAGAGGGAGCACAGACTAACTGAGGTTAAGGCTGAAAACAAAAAAAGCTACATGTTGGGTGATTAGGTTTGAAAAAAAGTAAAGATGTGTCTGTGTACAACCCCAAATCCAAACATATGTAAAACATTAATTAAACAGAATGTGGTAATTTGCTAATCCTTTTTGACATTCAATTCAAATGAAAACATTACAAAGACAATATATTTAATGTTGGATCTCATCAACTACATTGATTTTTGTAAATGTATGGTTATTCTGAATTTTATGCCAGCAACACGTTTCAAACAAGTTAAAACAGGGGCAACAAAAGACTGGGAAAGCTGTGGAATGCTCAAAAACACCTGATTGGAACATTCCACAGGTAAAGAGGTTAACAGGTGATAGTGTCATAGTTGAGTATGAAAGGGGCATCCTCAAAAGGCTCAGTCCTTCACAAGTAAGGATGAGGAGAGGCTCACCATTTTGTGAAAAACTGTGTGAGCAAATAGTCCAACTTTTTAAGGACAACGTTTCTCAACACGCAATTGCAAGGAATTTGGAGGTTTCACCATCTACAGCCCATAATATCATCAAAAGATTCAAAGAATCTGGAGAAATCTCTGCACGTAAGGGTCAAGGACGAGAACCAACACTGAATGCTCGTGACTTTCAATCCCTCATGATTCTATGAAGGATATTACTACATGGGCTAGGGAACAGTTATGAAAACCATTGTCAGTAAACACAGTTTGTCACTGCATCTACTAATGCGTTGTGACTTTGTGTCCTTCGGGCTAAAGAGGAAAAAGACCATCCAGATTGTTAACAGCATGGGTAACTTACGCATCTGTGACGGCACCATTAATGCTGAAAGATACATACAGGTTTTGGAACAACATATGTTGCCATCCAGACGAAGTCTTTTTCAGCGACGTCCCTGCTTATTCCAGCAGGACAATGCCAAGCCACGTTCTGCACGCCTTACAACAGCGTGGCTTCCGAGTAAAAGAGTGCGGGTACTAGACCTGTCCCCCATTGAAAATGTGTGGCGCATTATGAAGCGCGAAATAGGACAACGGAGACCTGGGACTGTTGAGCAACTGAAGTCATATATCAGGCAAGAATGGGATAGAATTCCTCTTTCAAAACTTCAACAATTAGCGTCCTCTCTTCCCAAACGCTTACTGAGTGTTGTTAAAAGAAAAAGGTGATGTAACACAATGGTAAACATGCTCCTGTCCCAATATTTTTAACACGTGTTGCAGGCATCAAATTCAAAATGAGCGTATATTCATAAAAAACAATAAAGTTTATCAGATTGAACATTAAATATCATGTATTTGTACTGTATTCAATTACATTTAGGTTAAAAGGGGTTTGCAAATCATTGCATTCTGTTGTTATTGACATTTTACATAATGTCCCAACTTTTCAGGAATTGGGGTTGTGATTAAGTTTTTAAACTAGCACAAATGGGCTTAAAACACTGTCATAGAAGTGTTATTACATGGAATAGGCAGTGGTGGAATAAGTAAATCATTTACTTGCTACTTTACTTAAAAACATTAGCAACAAAATGTACTTAACGTATCAAAGTTAAAAGTACTGATTGTGCAGAATGGCCCTTGTCAGTGTCATATTGTATTCCTGGTTAATTAGAATGGGTGTATTGATATGAAAGTGGTGCTTTGATGTTGTAGTTGGCCCAAGTGGGACTAATCTCATATCCTACTCATAAACTCTCTCATATACTGTTGGATACTTTAATCTGTGACAATGCATCTGTTTTTATACACTGATTGTGTGTGTTTTGTAGGCTAGGTAAAATCGTAATCTGCAGAATAACGAGTGATTTTAGCTGTTGAAAAGTTTAAAAAAAGTAAAGTAAAACATAAAACTGAAATACTCAGATACAAGTGGGTTACCTCAAAACTACTCAAGTTGAGTAAATATAGCCCACTGTTTCCAGCATTGGTTAACCTATACATCTGTAGGCCAATATTCGAGCACTAGTAATTGTAATACATGTTCCTTACAAAACAGCATAAAAGGGCATTAATCCATACACTTTAGTGTCGGGTGGGGAGTAAAAGCCTGTCCTCTGTGCATGAAGCTGAACTAGAGAAGAGATTTCAATCACCACAGTGAACGCAACATGTCTGAGAAGTAAAAAACCACGACAGCCATGTATTCAGTTTATGGTGATACTACCTCAGCTCTTGATACAGTTCACAACAATACTGTTGTGGCTTCTCTCTCAGCAGAGGCCACTTCCTCATTCCACCTCCACCTTTCACTTCCAAGAGGATTTGTGTGGCGCTTCTATTTCTGACTTTGCCGTCCGATCCAAAGTACCTGTGAGACGATCAGGGTTTAAAAAAAACAACAAACGCAATATGTTCCTCACCTTGGAGCCACTCGCTGACTCTCTCCTCGCTCCACGACGTGATAGGCTCCATGCTCGGAGTCCTGCTACAGTCGCTGCTTCAGTTTCCAGCCGTCCTGGCCGACTTCTATCTCTCCGCGGTGCTGCTGGAAGAAGAAAATGTTGATCTTGATTTGGAGTCGGACGATGACGAATTGCACTCCTTCCCACAGGTACAGGTAAGAGTCCCCCCTGATGTCAGCCAATAGTGCGGAACTGTCAGGCTCGACCAGGAGCAGAGACCCCTCCCTCCTACACCCCCACCCCCTCCTTACCTGGAGGAATAGTTTGTGTGAGTGAGAGAAAGGTGCTGCTTCATAACTTCCCTCATACTTCAATGCGCAACCACGTCATGCGAGCGCGAAAGACGGCGCAAGGCTACACGGCAACACCTGAAGCCTATAGTATAATGTAATCCAATACAGTAACCCTGTAATAATTCTGTATTTGTCACAGTGAAGACAGAACACAATCACTGATGCCTCGCTGTTTGCCTTAAAGTTCATGAATTGTCGAAGAGAAGAATAACTTGTTCTCCTTGTACACGCCAGCAGACCTAATCCTCTTTTCCCCAAGTCCACTGGTTAGCGGCTCTCTGTAGAATTCTCCGGAAATGTTGCCTATTTTATCCTTTGAACCGTGTTGACTTCTGAGCTCTGATATTTAAAGAAAAAGCTGCCCAAACTCTATCAATGTTTGATTATTGTCTAATGTTTTTTTGTTTTTTTTTAACAGTATGAGGGAATTTCTGCTTGCTGAATTATTTACAGTATCAATAATTACATGAAAAGCATAACTCTGGACGAGTTTATTCATGAATAATTTATCCATAACATGCAAGCAGACAGTTTTTGACTAAAGAGAGAACACGGGGATGCTGTTAATGTAAATATTGCGTTTTGTGGTTATTCACAGGAAGGTATATGGTCTCTACAGGGAACCCAAAGCACCGCACTCTTGTTACTTATTCTCCATAAACACAGCACAGTCAAGCAATCACTGGCTTTGAAGTTCAAAGTTACTTTTATGTTGAATGATTATCTCCATGAAATTCAGTATTGCACACATTTATTCTTAAAAGAGACTATGAGCCATGACAACGCAGTCAAGTCGATCACAAGTTCTTTGGAGCTGCGTAAGCTTCGATAATGCTCATGACTTGGAAGTGTAGCACCTTAAAGGCTTCCGCGACTGAATCGTGGAATCTATGCTGTGAGGTATACCAGGAAATCATTGTCACAGTTCCCAACAAATCTGCTGTTGAATGTTTGCCGAGAAGTAAAGGGCAACGCCTGATGAAAAAGGCTTTAGTCATGAAAGAGCTGCCCTGTGATATTTGGCACCCCCTGCTGTTATCCTCTTTGAACCAACAGAGAGAGACAGTAGAGGGGGAAAATTCTGGTTTATATGTCAGCAAGCAAAATGGCACGGTGTCCCCAAGCGTGTGGTAGCTATATATGTGCTTTATGCTAATATTTTCAAATATTTAGAGAATATCTGTGGGGATGCACATAAAAATCTACTTCTGAGATTCGTATTTGTAGAAGAATAGTTGATGTGAGATGGCCTCCTTGTTTATAATTGCTTAAAAGCTCCATGATTTGACTTGAAACATGAAAGAAAAGGTTGTTTGATGCTGAATATGCCTTTCATCATTTTGTCATCATGGATAAGTGTAAAGAAGAAAAACACTGCAGCTCACTAGTATTCAGATTGGTATATTAGAAAAGGGTTTTGATCATTATGAATTGTGACTGAAACTCTATTGATCTTCTGTGGAGTCGAGATGTGCTCTGCTCCAAGTGAGAGGAGCGAAACTGAGCTTGAATGTCAGTCCACCAATCTGACAAATTAAAGCCGATCTCGGATCATGGAAAGCCACTGGATTGCAAAATTCTTGCCCGGTCTTGCTCAAGGAATATCCATGACTACCCCGTACTCTTCCAGTACACTGCCGTGGTTTTATTCCAGTGATAGCAGCACTTCATGTGACACATCATTGGGTTCATGCTGCTCTTTTTCCTTCCTTTTCAGCCTGAACAATAACAGCTGAGTCTGCTCGTGTACTTATAGACTTTGAATGTTCCAGCACTTTACAACGGCTTGATCCATCACTCAGTGAATGACACGATGTTGTGTTACTGCAGCGTGTTTGTGCTGAACTTCTCAGAGGTGGTTTTCTATAAAGACCTTTTAGCCCAGCCCAAAATACCAGAGATATGGATTCAAGCCTCAACATGCTGTTTTGGCTTGACAGACTGAGCCAGCAGACTGTGTGATGCATAAAGAGCTGTTACTGCAAAACATAGTGGTGATGGCAACAGGGAACAAGGTTGTATTCAACGACCGACAATGGAAAGTTGTGTAAAACCATAGCCTCTCTCCCTTTGTCTTCCCCCGCTCTCTTTATTTCCGATCAATATTCTCGTCCCAGTCCATCAGCAACCACACTGCCCCGTCGGCCATTTCTGTGACAAATGATAATTCCACTAATGTTTGAAATACAATAACACTATTTGTTCATCGTCTCTGTGTGGCACAGAGCAAATTTTGAGTCAATGTGATGCCATCTACTCCTGCCACATACTCAGTCCCCACAGATTGGATAATTATACCCTTGCTCCACCATTGAGCAGCTAGTTAATTTGTTTCATGCTGCAGCCCCACGGATGGCGTTAATCTTTGCACTGCAGACCTGTGCTCAATGAGTTCAGCTAAGCAGGAAATATTATCAAAGGTCTGAAAGTACTCTTGTTGCAACCTGACACCCCAGAGTATTAGATTTAGTACTGGAATATACATGTTGTAACTGAAAATAACATGTCCATTAGTCTTTGCATGCTGTATTTATCTGCACTGTAGAAGAGGCGTATTTATTGCTCTCATGCTGGGATGCACTTGTCGTTAAGTGGAGTCAATTTCTATTTCCCATATTGCATCAACAAATTAATCCCTTGGATTAAATAAACAGTTAGTTTGATGCATAAACGGCATTTTAATCTGCTTTACATGCAATCCAGGTTTCCCTTTGATTAAATGAAAAGTAGAACAAGATAACTATTGAGCACTTATGATCACAGACTTTTATTTTGTTTTCAGGTTGTCTGTCCGTTCCATCCCACATTTGTCCACTTGGACTAAAGGATAAATTGGTTGGATTTTAGTGGTCAGAGGTCAAAGGTCAAGGTCACTGATACTTCATACGCTGATACTTCATACGCTAATTATGACAAACCTTTACACAAACTGTGCTGATTGTATAGATCTTCTGTGCTGCCGATTTGAACATGTGTGTGAAGAATCCATGTTTCAGAATTTAGAGCAACATCCATATTTGAAGCATTGTAGTCCACCACAAGCTCTTTGATTTTTGTTGATATTGAGCTTCAGGTGATTGTCGTTGCACCATCTGACCAAGCTCCCTATCAGTCACCACATATACATAATTGAACATAGATTATATAAAAATATACACGTTTATGTTTATGATGTGTGTCTGAATAAAGTAAAAGGAAAGAAATAACAAAATCAGAGAAAAGCAGCAGTAATGCCTGAACTATTTTGAGGTGCTCTTTCAGGACTGACTGCCACTTCACAACTGGAGTGTGCATGTATTTGCATTTCAATAGCGCTGCTTACTGTTGTGTGTTTAGAGAGCATATTGCATGATTCATTGTTTCTTCTTCTGCATACTCAACATCACTCTCCCTCTCCTCCACCTCTGCGGCTTCAAACTCAAAACTGAAACTGAGGTTAAACAACAGTGTTCATCTTTACATCTGTTTATCTCATTTGCATTCGGTTGTTTGGGGACCAAATCTGCCGTCTAGTTTCTTACCGCTCAGCACACGTCACTCCTGTGCCAATACACCGACAAGTCAGTGTGGAGCCTTGCGCCGTTACACATGCGTGGCAAGCTGGACTGAGTCACATTACCCATGATGCTTTTTGTCTTGCCCAAGGTGGGGGTAGGGTATCCCTAGAGTCTCTGTCACCACACGGGAGACACCTCTGAGTCATCGCTGTCACTTGTGACGTCACTGGAGCATCCTGAATAGAAGCAGAGATCCCGCTGCAGTCGGCATAGCAATGTACTTCACATCTAGTAGCTACAGAATTAACATGTCAATCAATATCTCTGTATTGTTTGACCTTTTTTACAATAAGCTGTTTTCTTATGACCACTGGTGAACCTCATCTTACATGCATTGATTTTTGGAAAAAGCATTGCCGTTAAAAAAAAAAAAGAGCTTCTCTCCCATTCTCAGGCCTCTCTTGACACGACTTCTCATCCCTTCTGGATGATGTTGTTTATACTCGTTCCTATGAATTGCCTTTATTACACCCTTTGCTTTCACCACAGCATCAAAAAGAACATCTGGATTTCATCATATCATACAGGAGGAGTAATAAATAATAATAATAATAATAATAATAAATAATCAGCATCAGAGCAGCAGTCGTCGTGTACATAACGGACAAGGTGGAAAAAAGAGAGGAGAGAGGATGAGAGAGAAGGCGCAATGAGTGTTCCCATAGCAGCTGCCTATCCATCATCAAGACAAATCAATGGGTCAATGTGAGCTTAGGGATTGCAGTGACTTTGAATATTACAATTATTACAATATGCATGTGATGGATGAGCCTTAGTGATGCAATCTTGCCTTCTGACCACCCTCTGATAGTATGGATTTGTAAATAAATTAGCTGTGTTCTCTCTCCATTTACTTCCTTATCTTTCACTGGTGTGTGAAAGAAAAGATGTCAACAAAGATCATCTGTTTTTGTTCCAGTTGCATATTAAGTAACATCACTTCAAAAATTAGGCCTTGTGTAACCATGTGATATACACACATACTGGCAAATCATCTACAGGAAGGTAAACTAATGCATGAATAGATTGAAACTGCAGTCAACCTTCAGACATGAGTGAACGTGACAGCTCTTCAAGGTGTTGCATTAACTGTTAACAGCTTGGACACAAAGTCCAAAAGTCACCGACATGTCAAGATGCAGTTGAGATAGAAAATGTTTCCATCTCCAGTTCAGATCTGTGCATTTAACCTATCAAAAAAAGCTTTGTTAGACATGTTAGGCTTTATCAAAGTAGCAGCAGCAGCATTTTGCATTGTAGTTAGAAAACACGTCCATAAAAACACCGGCAACACATCATAAGCTCCATTTATCTTTCCAGTTATGGCTCATTTTTGTTTCAATGAAATGCCATGCCACCTTCATCTTGATTTGAATCAAAGATCTATCTGATCCGTTCATGGTGAGGCGGTTTGATGCTCTCCAGTTTCCATTAGTAACCAAAGCTAGCCAAAATCCACTCGGCAATGAATGAAGTGCAGAGGGTGGAGGGGTGCATTATATCACTGAAGATTACATGGACCATCACAAGAGCTGTTGTCAATGAAAAGAGTGTTGCATCAATGTATTGTTCGCACAGAATCAAGCAGCACTGGTCACGATCCAAATTCTAGTCTCTTCTATTCCTTACGTTGTATTTATTGTGTAATCTGTGTTATGTAATCTGTGCAAAAGTGTGTTTGTTTTTAGACCTAGGGGAAGTGGTTGTGTGGCTCGAAGGGCAATGTGCACTAAGTATATTCTCCTAAAATTACAAACATATTGCAGTTTGTAAAAATCAGTGGCACTGCAGACATGAAAAGTCATGTGCACACCCTGCAATTCCCTACTGTCTGATGAGTTTACAGTCATTACGCAGCCATGTATTTCTTGGCTGCTATTAATTGCCATGTATTAATTGACACACATGTCGTCCTTTGAACAGCAGTGGCTCTTCACTAGCCGCATCTGCTGCGACGCAAGCATCAGAGAAAACAGACCGCTCTTGGATGAGCATGCTCCACTTTGCATTACGTATTTGCAGTTCATCTCTCCGCCGGATGATGGCACGATCGGACCTGGGCGGAACAAGTAGAAAAGGGGGCAGGATGAAATCCTGTTGGAGTCTGCCAATAATAGCTCGAGTTTGAGCGTGCTCGTACTACGGAGCCACACTGAGGTCTCTGCGCGCATCGCACACTGTTGGGAACGAGGCGGACGGACTGAAGTCTTGCCTTTCTTCCCGGGATAAACCACAAGCAAACAGGGAGGAAGACGCAAAGATCCGATACGTCGTCGATTGCAAAGACAGCACGGACTCTGGTTAATTCCTTTAGGCGGCATTAGACTCCCGCACAGCCCTATTAAAGGATCACACTGTTGGGTACAGGTCTCCGCTCCTCTGCCCGCTTGTCAAACCCAAATCCTGAGTGTCCAACGCGCGTACCTGGAAGGACAAGGGGATTGTTTGGTGTTTCTGGTGTTTTCAGCTGGAAAATCACTTTAAAGAAATACACACAAGTGGCCATCCGACGCCGAAGTCAAGTCAAGGGATTACAATTGTTTGTAAAGCTCTTGTAAAGCTGGTAGCGTCTGCATGCGCGTCTTCTTCTCCGAGCGGAGAGCCAAGTGCTGATAAACCTTCTCTGCCTGGACTTCGGACCTGAGTGAAGGAGCTGCTCGGTGAGCTGCACTTGACAGGAGGGGCACCAGCAAAATCTGGGGAGACCAAATTTGAGCCGCTGAGGGGGAAAACGGAAGATCCTGCGAAAAAATGCCTCTCGCACAGATTGCAGAGCCATGGCCCACAATGGAACTAGTGCAGCTCGAAACGGAGGTAATGAGAGGTGAAATATGTCGACACTGTTTTGCATGCATTGCTTGATCTGTTTTTCCACTCAACCTGGTTCAGGTAAAAAAAAAATAAAATGGCGAACAAGGTGCACGTTCAGCCCTCAATTAGGTGTCCAGTAGTTTCCACTTTCTAGAAGAAGTGATCAAGAGTTTTTAAAAAAAAATACTAAAATGATTGAATGCCCACTCTGTTGGTTTATTCTAAACTACACACACAGCTGGGGTGAACAGACTTGATAAATAATGCAGAATGCATATCCCGTGTTTAAAACGAATTATGCATTTTTAATCGGGGTAAGTCAAAATGTGATGAATAGGCAGTTAATATTTTCGAGGACATATCAGTTGACACAAAGTTCTTATGAAACAATCATGTAGGGACCTATGGGTGACAGTGTTAACCAATAGGGTGAGGTTTAATTATTATTTCTTAATTTTGAGAATGTTTTGAGTGGCTCCAAAAGTAGCTTTCAGAGCTCCAACTCAGAATTACTTCACATGTCTTGTCTTTCACTGAAGAACTTGAGCAACTCGCTTTCAAAGCTGAGAGCCAGAAAGGAGACCAATTTTTTTGATCTGAAGGAACATGTAGAGGTTCATCATGACTAACTGTTACTGCTCTCACATGTGAAGTGGTTTCTCTATGGTGTTTTTTTCCTTAAAAAAAGTAGGCTGGAAGAAACTCTACCAGGCGTAAGGACCATAAAACTGACAATATGCTGAATTATGTGGTACATTTAAAATGTAATGTATAACATGTTAAGTTTTGTCTATTTTTTTTTTTTACTTGATTTGCAGACAGTCCACCCCGAAATCAAAAATACATATTTTTCCTCTTACCTGTAGTGCTATTTATTCATCTACATTTTTGTTGTTGTTGTTGTTGTTGTGAGTTGCCAAGTTGCGGAGATATCGGCTGGAAGTAGATAGCATTTCTCTTGTGGTGGTCAAAGCTCCCCCCAAAAAAAACTCAACAGCAATGTCTCATTCCAGAAATCATGACCCAGTTACTTAAGTAAATCCACAGACCTTGTTGTGAGCAGTTTCATGTAGGAATTGTCCCTTAAAAACATACTGGCACCTGCACCAGTCTCTCACTCTGTGAATGAGTTTTACTCAAACAATCCTGTCTTGTCAGGTGATGACGGTTTGAGCCCGGACTCTCATATAGTGTTTTACGGTTTTCTCATAATAAATCTCTAAAGAAAGAAGCTCTGAAGCTCTGTTATTCTGATCTAGCGTGATTATTCATGAACCCTTCAATTGGCTCTTGAACAGACTGTTGCTTAGTGAATATGCAGCAATCACATTTTGGTTATGATGAGCAGATGCATGGGCTGTGTGGAAGCAACCTGTGCCACGTTAGGCTAGAGCTGTAAGAACTGTCTCCCTTGAATTAGTCTGCCAGTGAAGCAGGTGAAGCGAGGCCTGTGATACCTATGCTTTTGTGCGTCTGATCTTGCTGATGAATAGCTCTGTGTGCACAATATTACACGGTGTCCTCGATCAGCTTTACAAGGCATCAGTCTGTTCACAAATGAGGCTCATTTTTCGATCTCTCCGCCAGGATCGCCTCTCTTGATTTGATGGGATTAAATGGACGCGATGCACCAGGAAAAAGATTTGCAACAATTGAGTGAAAAATGATTGCCTGTATTCCGAATTTTCTCATTAAACTTGAGGCCTAATTCATGAATAGCAAAGACGAGTTAATGAGTCTTGGCTCATCAAGCTGTTCATTAAGCAGTACTACCAAATATTCAGGAATTATTGATTGTGCAGATACAGCTGTTACAGTTAATTGTGGAGCAGACAAATGTGATTATTGGTAAAACGTAGTTCAATTTTATTAAATGATTCATCCTGACGTTGTTTCTCCCGCAGACTCCACTATTTGCAGTATTCTGCAGCACATGGGTTTGCTGAGTAGCATATCACAGCTGAACAGATGGTGGTGCAGAACCTGTGAAACGTGCTAACTTTAATGCTATAAAAATAGCACGCCTTTGTATGTGTAATGGTCCTTAATAGCCAAATTTGTGAGATCGTTGCTAAAAATACAGAGTGTGTGTAAATATTAACTTCATGTATAGTATAAGGTGAGCTTATATTTGTTCTCGTATGTCTGTGCTGGCTGCCAAAATCCAGTATCTGTGAATGATTTCACCGGTCACTGCTAGTCACAGTGGGATCTGTGCCATTTATCTCTGTCACCAACCTACTAGCCAGCTGCACACTTTGGTTCCTGATGGCAGAGGGAGAAAGACGCCTCAGGGCTCAGATTGACTGGGCAGAGTGAAACTGGAGGCCATACCAGTGAACATGTTGGGAGAGTCAAACAGCGAGGGAGGCACAGCGACGGGAGTCTTTTTGGTAGATTTTGAAAATAAAGAATGCTTTGTATCATCGAAGCACCATTCTCATCAGCACAGAGTGATATGCAGTGATATGGCAGCTGATGACAAGCTTGTCCCCCCACCATCGCTCATTATGCGAGCGCTTGGTGTTTTGGAAGCAGCGAAGGTGTCATGAATGGAAATCAGAATCGGCCTTTTGTGCTTGGAAGTTGTGGCAAAGCAAGCAATGAAGAAATGTGCCAAGAGGGCTGTTCAAAAAAATATTTGTTTCATTGAGCACTTTTATTCATCCCTAAATCACATCTGTTATGAATTGACTTCTCCTCGGTGATTCACCTCTTCAACAAAATTGTCCCCACCCTGTCCCAGTTGAGTCACTACTACCTGCATTGGCCACCGTCATTGCCAGGTTGGTGAAAGTCCTCCGAAAGATCTGACTCACGCTTTGTTCGGTGTTTAGTTGGTGCAGAATTCATTTTACAGAAAGTCTGAATCCACATTCCTTGGAGCTTTTTGACTCTTGAAGAAGAATGATTCCAGTGCAACCCTGAAACTCAGGCGTTTCATGCAAGTGTTCATTAGTTTGCTGCTTTTTTCTCTTCATGCTGTACCGTAGCCAGATAAGACGGCTCGTTTAGCTGGTTTAGTTTTATGTGGGAGTACTTTTCTTTAAAATGGCTTGTTTGGTGGCCACTCTCACAATGGCGGTTGTTTGTACCATACTCATCCTTATTTTCACCCCTAGCCTTTCTTATCTTTACACCAGCTAGTTCTGAACTTGCCACTCACTTGTACAGCCTGAGCTTCTAATCTATCTCCAACAATGGCACCTTCCAGTGCCTGAAAGATTACATGGTGAGGTGATGTGATAGCAATATGTCATTCACAAACGGTATGAATCGGCTTGCATTTAAGTTCAGCTGCAGTTGTGGATTAAATGGTATTTTGAGTCTGCAGATTGGAGGTTTAAAGTCCTTTGTTACTTGCAGTACTTATCCCCTTTTGATATTTAAGAACACCAATGGAATTCTCTTGAATAGATAGAGGTGTTTCCTGGGTCCAGTCATTCGAATCTGCCAAGTTGACTGATTCTTTAGATGGAAACTGAGTGTAATGAGTTGTCAAGTCAGTCTGCTATCAGGCAAATAGAGGAGATGATGACTTGTATAGCAGGACTGCACCAGCCAGGACTTTAAGAGCAGAATTGTACAAGCCTAGATGGTGGAGAGAGGGAGAGAGAGACTGGAGTTTTCTTCAGTTATTATGCAACACGGCTGTGCAGAGGAGAAAGTAGGGTTAATAGACGGAATGTGTACCACTTTTGCTAGCCAGGCGTGGTCAGCAGTGTACACTCGGGCACTTGTGTGAGTGTGTTCAAGTTCAGCTCACTTTCATTCTTTGCTCTGCAAGTTTGTGTGTGCGCCCGCTTAGGCTTAGTCGCAGCTAATCTGGGTGTGACCTGTGGAACACCTGAGCAGGGCTGTGGGAGCGGTGTAGGGCTGGGTGGGCATGTGATAACACAACACTTTCTTTGATAAGTGCCATGAAAAAGCGAGTCCTCATTCCTTTTGACTTTTAGAGTAAAAAAGTGCAGCAGTTCGTGAAGCCATGATGTATATTTTCCAGGTACAGTCACACCGGTAGGCAGATTTGGTGCTGTTAAAACCAGTTTCTTCTCCCTTCTCTAATCACACCATTAAAAAAGAAAGATAGAAATAGCCTTTGTCCATTTTCTGGCGTTGACCAGTGGAGAACATTAGTAATGTGACCTGCTGTCAATACTTATTGGCAAGTGAGATTACAAGAAATTTAGTCAGCTAGAATTACAGGTGCGGACAGAAGAGTGGTTATTGTATTTCCTAGTTGCCTAGTTACAGGGCAGCGCTGCTCTAATCACGCTGTTAAAGACAGATTTATTTATCATACGCGCTCTAGGATTGTTTACTTTCTCTGATCATATAGGAGTCCTGTGAGAAATTAAAAGTTCTGCCGTCTGGCTCACTTAATAGGTTGGTGTGGAAATCTGTTTACATGCTTGTGGCCTGTAATTCCTTCTATAGTGAATGTGTGCATGTTGCATCGTTGTCTATATGTGTATTTGCATATTAGAATTCCTGCACTCAGTTCTATTGTTTTGGAAATCATGTTTGCTTCTTAATATATTCAACTTTGAGCATATTTATGT
Source organism: Hollardia meadi (assembly GCA_037974645.1). Classification (NCBI taxonomy): domain Eukaryota; kingdom Metazoa; phylum Chordata; class Actinopteri; order Tetraodontiformes; family Triacanthodidae; genus Hollardia; species Hollardia meadi. Next base: position 5,827,526 of record JBBPCS010000374.1, on the reverse strand, counting down.
GGCTGTGTGTGTGTGTGTGTGTGTGTGTGTGTGTGTGTGTGTGTGTGTGTGTGTGTGTGTGTGTGTGTGTGTGT
>JBBPCS010000374.1:5781307-5817505 GCA_037974645.1 Hollardia meadi | reverse complement strand
CACACACACACACACACACACACACACACACACACACACACACACACACACACACACACACACACACACTGCAGCAGCAGAACGAGGCAACTGATATTGATTACAGAACAGTGGAAAATCATCATCATCTGTCTCCTGGAGAGGAGAAGTAAGTGCTGCAGTTTTCATTCAGGTCCTGTCTTCACAGTTTACTGCAGCTGTCAGCTGAAGCAGCTCTGCCCAAATAGAGGCTGAATTTTCTTTTCTTCCTGGGTCTTTGTAAGGGTGGGAGTGTGTGTGGGTGTATGTGGGAGAGGATGTCTTGTCTGATCAGAGCCATAAAGGGATGCTGTCCAGGGTTGAATATTATAATAATATAGAGTTTTCTCTCTATTTAAAGAGGTCTTTTTGTTTGTGTTGTTGTTTTTTACGTGTGTTATAGTTGTGATGTGTTTTTATGACATCCCCTGTGGTTCTGTTAAATTGTATATGCAAGAACGGCGCGTGTCTCCAAGGGTAATTTATGATTTTTTATAGCGACAAAACGGTCACCCATAATTCACCTTGACCCTGCACACATACACAAGCACAATGCAAGCCTTTGTACATACAACGTATGCAGCACAATTCCGACTCGTGGGGGAAATTACCTGTCATCCAGTTCCTAGATGCATGTGATATATGACATGGTACATGCAATGTATATGTTGGCTGCACCAGAAAAAGAAGGTTACTTATTGATCAACACTACTGCTGCTTTACCATCCCAGAACTGACAAAAAGTGCAATTTTATATTTAAAAATAAAGAAAGAACTTCTAATCTACATATTCCCCAACATTTCCCACTGTTCTTGTTTCTTATACAGTAATAATGAGATGGATGTTTACAATGCCTGAGCAGTATCTGACACATCGTTATTTAGTGTGTCCAATAACCTCTCAATGCCCCGGACTATTTTTCAGGCCTATAATTTCAAGTGATTTCTTTATCTTCTTGTCGAATTTAAACCTGCAATAACTGATTTTTTGGGTCACTTAGGCACAGTGGATGCTAGTTGACTTCCTGGGTTGATCAGTACTATCCAAGTGTGGGCTCCTAACCTACAAAATGTTAGGGAGGGTTGAGTTGCCACTCAGTCCAGCTGGGATAAATCAAGGAAATGGGGGAAAAAAACGAATGCTTTAAGAGTAGTTGGACTCGTGATCGTTCCAACTTACCACCAGTGGTTCGTGGACATTGACATGCGGCCATCGAGTTTCCTGACATTCATATGTACCTGTTAGCACAGGTTTCTTGTTAAATCAATTTGTATAGTCAATCAACAGCTTTTTACCATGATAGAAGTGTTTTTATTTTATTTTTTTCAAGCTGAACACTAACGTTGCAGCACTTGATAAGTATTAACAAAGTGCCACTCGGTACTTTTTTTCTGCCACTCATTGGTTGTAACCATTGTGACTTCATACTGTGTCATCACATGCATAGCCTACTGATGGAAGAAAGGAGCAGAAATGTAACTAAGAAGCTGTTTGTGTGCAAAAATCAGAACTCATCTACTAAATGTAGTAGACTTGGTTGACTAAAATCTTAAAAGTATTTAGTTAGGTAAAATTAGACTAAGACTAAATCAATTCCGATGACTGAAATATGACTAAAACGAAATGGCATTTTAGTCAAAACTCTATGACCAAAACTAAATTAAAATATTCTTTCAAAATTAACACTGGTGGAAACAAGTTGTGAACACAACATTGATGTATCATTGCTTTATTAGTCACCATGGCATACTTGTTAGCAAACAGTTGCTAATTTACACATCCAGTTGATACAGCGCAACATTAACGTTTTGTTTTGATTTCTACCAGTTACTGGGGGGAAGTATCTGGCTCTTTAGCTGCTAATTGCGCCGTTATGTTGTTCACCAGCTAGTCGCTAACTGTGTCTGTTTGCTGTAAGGTGCTGATTAGGTATAAAATCCATAAAATCACCCTAATACTTACCCTCAGTTCATAATTTTTTTGTTTGTTTGTTTGTTTTCTGGCTAACTGTATAATAGGTAAGAAATCCATTCCAGCTTATTTGTTAGTACAGACTGACATAATATGTGAGCTGCAGTTGTTTCCCTATCCTTCCCCTCTGCATGTCAGATTTTATATACCCAAATCAAACCTGATGATGTAATCTCTTTAGTATAACTACGGCCGTGTTGTAACCAGCTGCTGCTAATACACTAATGTGCAGTTTATAGATACAAACACACACCACACAACTCTGATGTTTAACAGCTGGGAGGAAAATTTAAAATACTCAATGACAGTCATTTTTAACATACAGCAGACAGGACAAGGTAAAGGCACACAGATGGTCTCACTCGATCTTATGCGCACACACCAAATACACACGTACAGCACAGATTAAGGTAATCTGGAGCCGAGGCTGGGATATGAGAGATTGAAAGCGGGCTTTCATCACAGTTTAAGCTAAAGAGAGAAGGGAGAAATAAATGGAAATGAGTTAATTGTGTTTTGGAAGGATTATTGTAGGCACTTAAACACTGAAATTAATTCTGCATACTTAATGAAGAAACAGTCTTGTGTGTGTGGGAGTCTACTGGGTGCTTGTAAATGTAGAACAATATTTTGAATTACTGACTTTGTCATAACAAAACTTTTTTTTTTTTTTGGTTAAGCTGTTTGCAGGCAGGCCAAGATGTTTGCCAATGATGATGGCAATCTGCGTGCAGAACTGTAGGCACCATGTGGGATTAGTTTGGAGTGAGTGGTTTTTAACTGCGGGATGTTGTGCAACCACTAGAATCTTCCAAAAATGGGCATCATGTAAAAAAAAAATGCTCTGCTGAAGGACCTTGTCTTGATCTCTAAAAAATTTTCTCAAGCAGTCATGCTTATATTGCACAACTGTATAAATCGAAGCGAAATTGTGCAACATGTGCAAGTGAACCTCATAAGGCTGCACCCTGTGCATTTCAGTGGATATTCTAAACATATAATTTGCTTATGTCTTAAAGTAGTATTTAAAATACAGTGTTTTAAACACAGTTCAATATGCATAACCCAAGCTTCCTGTTGAACTTTTAAAATGGTGTAGATTTATCTCTAGAAAAATGATTTATTATTATTTAACTTTACATTGTGCCTTTGAATTCTGAATTTCATGCAGCTCCAAAGCAGTACAGTTGTCTATGTATCATTCGAATCCTTTTGCAGTGGTCTTTCTTCTTCATCTGTGGTCTTTCTGGCTTTTTGAATAGCAGGATGAAGTCCTGAAAAGCATCTTTATGGTTTCCTGTCATTTATCCCTTCAATAGCCACATTAAGTCCAACCTCTTTTGCCTTTCTCTCTCTCTACTCTCTGGATGATTGAAATTAGTAAATCTGTAAGGCTAAAAGCAGGGGGAGCAATTAGCACCGCTAATGCAATGCCAATCCTGAGATAAAAGCAAAGAGCGAAGTGAACACTCAAAAATGCAAACAAGCACATGGACACACACACGCGCGCGCGCGCACACACACACACACACACACACACACACACACACACGCATGCACGTACGCCTCTGACCTGCTAAAAGCTTCGTTTTGACTCACAGTGGCTGAAGGCAGTTTTTTAGAGCATCACTTCTTAGTCCTCCAAATGCACCATCTGCAGTTGTGTTTGAGTGTGTGGTTTATTTTAGTGAAGATCTCATCTTCATATCATACCACTTCTGCAACGCCGCAGCAGAAGCAGTCAATATTTGTCTAGACGGACAGGGTAAGCCTAGCAGTTAATGGAGTGGATATTACAGCAGGCAGAAGTATTATATGATGCTGATGCAATGACTTATTATCAGATCAGTCAAGTCAGAATTCATGAGTGAGAAACTGGTTATTTTGCTGCTAAAATTCTGATTTGAAATACAAGTCCGGGTTTCATTGTTTTGTGTTTTTGCACTGCAATAATGAGGTGATTGAACAACTAAAGACCTGCTCACGTTCAGTTGGCCACAGAACTGGTAACTTATTAACATTTAAGGTATTTGTATTCAGGATTATACTCATCACAACGGCTTTAGTTTGGGTTAAATCCTCCAGGATCACAGGTGCTTAAATAGAACATTTCATTGGGCACCTTTGCACAAGTGTTTAGATAACAGATGCTCACTCTATCTGTTAAATAAGACACCAAATTTTCTTTTTGTTTCTTTGCAACAGTGAGTGTTCATTCTATTTTAGCATGTTTTGGACATGGCTGTGTGCAACAATGCTAAAGGAACACATATTTTGCGGGAAGGCTGTGAGTTGTTAAATATGTCAAATGAGGAATGGAATGTGGGAGAGAATGAGTACCGGGAAAAGGGCGACAATGCTCAGCAGCAAGGTGATAAATGGGAGAGAGAAATTGGAGCATCACCCCCCTCCCCTCCTGCTTTTGCCATCTGATGCAGAGATGCTGTTGCTAGGGGCAACCGTCCAGGCACGAGAAAGAGAGAGAGGGAAATTTAGAGACCAGCTGGTAAGAGGAAGGGAGGACATGAAATGAGCCAAACAGCATCAGCAAAGAGGAGAGAGACCTGCATGACTTGCCTCGCTTGACTGAGCAGAGCTGATTGAAGCCAAGCTCCAGATGACGACGACAAAGGGAAAAAAACAGTCAAGCAGAGGACACGACAGCCTGCCAGCATCAGCAGCAAAGAGGCAAGCTGCCCAATCATCAGCTGACATGCTCATGAGTTCAGCAGCCAATGAGCTGCCGGGAGGCTCTTGCCGAGCACAACCACTCATACGCAGAGACAGCACTCGCCTGGCTCAGATCTCTTATTAATGAATGGAGCAGTTCCCAAGCTGGATCACTGCACGTCTCCGCACTCTCTGCTCTGACACGGGAAGACCGGGAGAAAAACATCCACACCGACAATAAGGACAACAGCAGAACAGGAAGAGGGAAACAGTAGCCATGAAGAGACAACAAAGAAGGACAGACACCCATGATGAGGACACAAGCGAGGACATAGCAGCAGCTATTGAAAATAAGGACCCACATCCTGATCTCCACCCACCCAACTCGCCTTCTCCATCATCTTCTTCTCCCCCTCTTCCTCAATTAGCCATGCCATTGTCTGCATCTGCCTCCGCTCTTCTGGCTCTGGCCTCTCCAGCCACCAGACGCTCCATTTCCATGGGAGACTTCCGCAGGGTGACAGGGGCTCTGCTAGCCCGTTCTGATCCCCCGTCCACCTCTGCCACGGCCCCCTCGTCCAAGCTTGTCACTCCCAGCTCCAGCATGGAGTTCGAGGCGGCTCGGCGGCGCCTCCTGGAGGTGGAGGAACGTCAACGTGTCATCAGAGAGATGGAGCGGCGGCTGGAGGAGCTCAGGGAGGTGTTCGTGCGCTCGGAGCAGGAGGTGGTGGTTCACGGGGAGCTGGTGTCGCGGATATCCAGCGGAGTCCAGCAGGGGGAGCTGTACGTGGCTGAGAACAGCCAACGACTGAAGAAAGGCCTGCGGTTTAAGAAACATCGACCGACCATCGTCTTCTCCTCCATGCTGGGACTCCGCACGTGCCTGCCCTGGCCTGTGAAGCTCAAATAGGACAGTAGAGGCTTGCATTTCCACCGTTGCTTTAGAAATGTGCTTTACATTAACAGAAGGATAGACTTTCGCTCTTTAGCTATCACTCTTTGACATGGCTACTCTCCAGTTTCCACCTTTCTGCTCTTGTATCGTGAGGCTGGTCCTCCAGGACTTTAGAGTGCCTACAATAATCACAAATGCTAGTAAGGAGCTTCCTGGTCAGTGCATTTCCAAGGAAATTCTCTGGCCAGCAAACCAATCAAGTCAGGATCAGTGCAATGTGTACAGGATGTCATTATGTCTTCATTGTTTTCAGCGATACTTTGCTACTTGCAGTTTGGTGTTGGATTGCAGAGAAGAGATTATTTATTGATATAGAATCCATGGCGCATGGATGAGTCATTTTTCAGGTGATGTGGGAGGAGAGGTTCAGATTGGCTTGTTAGGTAACAAGAGTTTGCTGCACGTCTTTTAACCTGTGCAGCAATGGACAAAAAGCCAATAAGGATTATGTAATATCAAACTTAATCAGAGGAGGAAGAGGAATAGAGGGCGGTAATGAGAAAAAGGACAGCACTGAACAATCTGCCTCTCCAACATGTCACGAGAAGTGAAGGGCAGCGAAACAGAATCAGAGGTTGAAGCTATGATACGGATTGCTGCACTGTTACATAAAACCAAGGACACAGTAAAGAGATAGAAAATGTAAAATGTGTGTTATTTAGTTGGCTGAAACCTAGACAGGAAATGTGCCTTGGCCTCTGTGTGACCACAACCAAAACCCCTGCTTTTGACGGGAAATAAACAAGCGAGCAGGAAAGGAGTTCATGCTGGGATGATCCCACCTGTGGCCTCTTTTGATCCAGTCACCTAGCAACCGCTCATCTCTCTGTCCTAAATCTGGTTCCACAAATCTACAGAATGTATCAAGCAGAGCACGAGACAGCTGTATAGGTCCCCTCAAAGGGTTTAGTATCATATATCAGCTGCATTTATTTAACATTAACTGGCTATATGGTCAAAACTATTATTCATACAAGCTATTGGTGAACCTGCTCATTTTCTTGATGATTAGGGGTTGCACTTAAGTTAAGCCATGCATGCGTTAGCAAGGAACGCTAAAGTAGGCCACTACTGTTTGCTAATTGTGTCTTGTGTTAGAGCCCTAAGAATGGCACAAGTGTAGAGTGTAATTTGCACAGTAACAGCCTCACTGGTATTATAATCAGTTTTCTGTGGCATATTGAGAAGTTATACAATTATTGTTGGGTTAATTTGATAAATATGCACAGCATTATCTATGTCCCATATGCGGTGGATGACCTGATGTCTACATATAGATCACACTAATTTTCTTTTCCTTCCTCCCATTCTCTTGCGTTTGGATTAGCAATGACAAAGAATGTCTTGTTTTCACCTATTCCACCAATCCCTTGCTGCAGCTGTATGCGTGTGTGTAGAAAGCACAGCCAATACACCAGGGATACCTATTTTTGGCATTCAAAGGTTATGGCAGAGAGGCAGGCGTTCAATCTCTGTGCAGCATTTGGTGAAAAAGGCATGTTAGTGTACATCTATGTGTGCTATTTTCCAAAAGAATGAGAAGGGATTTCTGGGAGTGCAAAATCCGAATGGTGCTTTGTTTTCTATTATACGTGACCTCAGCGAAGAACAAAGCAAGGTTGTTTCCAAGAGAGGCACATGGTCCGACTGTATTATCGCTTAGGTTTCTATCAAGTCATCATGTGCTGTTAGATATTCCAGGTTTAATTGCTCCCCCGTTGCAAAGATACGCATGATTAGCACATGTTCCTGCAGCATTTGAGATCCATTAGTAATGTCTCTCTGTCTCTGTCAAGGCAAGGGTTGCAGGAAAATGAGTTCATGTATTGCTGCCTGTATTAAAAAGCCCTGCAGGGAAAGTGAAAAGAAAAAAGAAAAATGAGATGTCAAGACTAAATGCAAGAGTTTAATAATGTAGGTTTGTGCCAGTCAGATAGAACGAAGACACAGGTTAGCTTTGGTTATATTCTAATTTTGACTATAAGGGCTTAAATGATCAGTTTGTCTAAGTTGATGGGGAAGGGGCACTCCACCGATTTTACACATGAAAGTCAGGTAACAATATATATTACTATATGTATAACTGTATCCAGTAGCATTATGGGAATGTACGACTGGACCCTTACAGGGACTAAAAATCAGGATATCTGCTGCTTTGATTTGACCACTCCTTTTTTAATATGTCCCTCAACTTCATGGACGTGCCGTACTAAATCAATGGAATACCCCTTTGTTCGAAGAAAATGTTACAGATTCAATGCTACTGCTGACGTTCTCAGCTTTCGCTTTTCTTATAGCCATGATGACCTGAATGTTGATAAACTCTATATAAGCATTCCACATGGCCAAGGGAAGTACTGCTTGCCATCTTTGTGCACATCTATACCAAACTATATTCAGCTAGGCTAGTTGCTAGCAGAATGCTAGTGCAGAATATAAGGGTCTACTAGGCCATAAACATGTATTCGTGGTCCTATGTATATAGCTAGAGTTACAACTGAATATACAGCTGACCTATACATTGCTTTTCATATGCCTTATGCAGTGTTTGTGCATTGGCAGTGATGGTAACGATGATGATAATACTGATGATGATGGTAAACAGACTCATGACCATCATAGACCTCATCTGGAAGCATCATTATCTGTGCAGAAGACAAAAAAAACAACAACGACTCATGCACTGTTGTGGGACTGCACCTTTTGTGTTTTTCTATGAATGAACAAAGAAATTCCCAAAGATTTCTGGGCCCACTTGCAGAATGAATGTAATGTTAACTGTTACTGAGAAGTTGTTGTTTTTTTCCCTCAACACTGAATACACAGCATAATCACATCTATCTTGTTTGTACCTGTGTTTGGCAATACCTCCTCTTGTATTCATTTTCAGGACCTTCCAATTGCATTTAAGGTCAGGCAACTTTTGATAGAAAAGATTTCAATGCAAACAAATAAAAGCGCTTGGAGAACTGGAAACTACAACTAACTATAATGACAGCTCTCACAGCCCTTTACTGACAAGCACAGGTCCAAAAACACTTTTCCGATGTTTATTCATCCTTTGAATGTTTTTATATTTGTTTACGTGATGTGGGGTAAGGTATATATTTATGTTCTTGTGGAGCAAGCACAGAACTTTTTGTTTTCCTTAAATCAAGTGTTTATGACCATTTAGTCACAGTATGATGATATTTTTGATTGAAAGCTGTATACTGTACTACTGGTATGAATGTTAAGTCCAGTTTTATTTGGAAAATGTAATATCAGGTTTGGAGTCAATTTGCTTTCTGTTCTAAATGTTAAATGAAACAGCTATTTGTATAACTACAGAGCCTTAATTCTAATAATTTGTGACACATGGTTAAGGGACCCTCTTCAGGTGATCAAAAACACACAAATCCGAATGAAAACCAGGTGGATTGGAAGTTAGTTGCCCCCAAACCTTTCTGATGTACTAGCGCTGCTTCTGAAAAAAGTTTTTGCTTTCTGCTGTGCAGTGAAAGAATGAATGTTCTATGTTTAATACTTAAATTTGCTATCACTAATTTTAATTCCTTGACACTGTAATTTACTTGAGCACAGAGCTACAATGTAGAAGACTAGCAAATGTTAAAGGATGGATTTCACATTAAGCATTATCAGGTTTTGTAAGATAGACTGACTTATTAAAAATAAATGGACCAAATGACTAAAATGTTGACTTTTCTTTTCATGTCTCAGACTGGAGAGAAAATCCTAAATACAGTCCTCTTCGGGATTCTGCTGCAAACTGCTAACATGAGACGTTTCAGGGATCTCTAAATATTACATCCTTTGCAGTTGCGTGGGAGGTCTAGGAAGTAAATGGGGTCACCTTGCTGCAGGAGAGGATGAAACGGTGAAAACAGTGAAAAAGCTAGTCATAAAGTGTCACTGAGTCGTTTGCTTGTTCAACGGAGCCTCTTCTTAGCCGATTATTGGGTTAGATAACCCTGTGTTCAGCTGGGAAGGGCAGAATTACTGGAAAAATATCCCACTTCCAAGTGCTCATTATTGCAAGCCATGGATTTGTGAAATTACATTAAGCTGATGTTTCTGCTGTTGCTAACTTAATGAGAGGCATTACCCATGCAGATGGCTTTTAGACAGCCACATCTGACTATCTAGGGTATTAGAAAGTTAGAACATCCTCTGTTATATTTTATCTTCAGAGATTATAGACGCTGATGCATATAAACTTGACATACTTATACAAAAAAAAATTTCTTCTAACCGGGAACCATATAAACCTAGAGATAAGTCTAGGATTTACTCTGAATTTCATGGATTCCTATTATATTCCACAGTGTACATTACATTAAATTATGTGTCTATGAATAAACATAAAATGGATGAGAGCATTAGTGAATATATACATTCCCAATGGTGTTTTTTCAACAGTAACAATTTACTGAAAGTGCTTGTTGTGGGCATTAGTGCACATAAAGCTACAGCAGGCCTAATGGTGGGAAATGAGTGAGTGTGTGTGTGTGTGTGTGTCTGTGTGTATGGGCTACTCAGTTGGCAGAACAGAATAGGCCATGGCATTATTATCCTGGCTGTTAGCGAGGTGGCTGGTTATGTAAGTGACAGGTTGGGATTTCATCATCCTGGATCAGGGCTAAGTAATGTCCGGACAGAGACAACATGAGGCTGAAAGGACGAGCTGCAGGGAAAACTGCCAAGAGAGATGGATGGAGAGATTTAGCTTTATGGAGGTGTAAAGGGTAGAAGGAGAGGAGGAGAGCTGTGATGATGGCAGAAATGGCAGGAAGAAGAAGTGAACATGCAGCTGTCAAAATACATGGGCTTCATTTGGCTTTTTGTTTTTAGAAATGTCTTGCTCAAGCTCACGTTTTTGTAACTGAACAACTTAAAGACACTTTGACACTTTCCTTTACTGTGAGTGTAAGGAGGAACTATGCTGGGAGGATATTTCAGCATTAAAATAAAAATATTTTGTTTCAACATTAAATAATCATCTATTGATTTTTTTTGCTCCACTTATGCTCCACTTGTACGTAATTAAAGCTAATATATTTTGCATTATTGGACTTTGGGTATCAAAAATGTTTGCAGAATCCAGCTGTACTAAATCTTTTATCCATTTGTCATTCAAAAGTGACAACATTCACCCAGTTGTACATTTCTATATACTGTGCAGTATGGGTGTGTAGAAAGTAACCATGCCCACTCAACCCTTTTCTCAGTTTTATAATTAACATTACCAGGAAATAGATTTCTATGTGCTAAATTAGTCCACTCTGCTCATGCCAGACACAAAAACATCACATAATATACACTATAAAAAAACTGAATGGCACTTTATTCAACATGTTTATGTGTATGTTACAAATATACTGATTGAAATGAGTTAATTTACTATTGTTTACATTATACATTTACTACCCACAGTCCTCCACTGCCCCCAATTATCTGATAACACACCAGTCTCGTGATTTGTTTGCTTAATCATCAACAGCGTAGCATGACAACATCGGCAGAAACAGCAACAAGCAAACAGACCTCGCTGGTTTGCTTAAAAGGAAGTGAACACCTGATTAATGCCCGCCTTTGCCCATCACTGTCAGTGTTTGTTTTCAGTTTGGGGAGACAGTGATCCTTTCTCAACACTGATTATGCAACTGTGTCTATTCCCTTCTGTTTCCTGTCTCTGACTGCCATTTAGACAACTACTGAAACAGAACACAGGACATCAAATCTAAAATCAAATTACCGACATGACATAACACAAACTGTAGTGATACAATCCTCTATAATGCATAACAGATGAGAAAAACAGGTGGTATATACTAAACATCAGTGGAAACTTTTAGACAATTATGCATGACAATTTGTGTGTAATACCAGTGAAATGTGTTATATTTGTTTCTAATATAAAGTGTAGAGCAGTTAGACCCCTCCCACTCCCATGTCTCCTCTCTTCCCTAAAGGAACCTAAATCCTGGAAGCTATTCTCTGTGTAAAGTAAGTGCAAGTGTGCTTGTGCATAACTGGTGATACAAATGTGTCCACAGTAAGTGTGTGTTCGCTGAACAAATTACTGCTGTTGGGCGCTGTTACCAACAAGCTCTCTTTAAGTGTCATTTCCTGGTAGAACAGAGAGTCTTTTTGTTTTTTTAAATAACACACCGTCCTTATTCCAGGTTCTCCAGAGACAGATGCCTGGAGCCAGAAGAAACTGGATCCTCCACTCTCTTTGTAGCCAGTGAGCTGTGCCCAGAGCCAAGATGGCTGAGCTTAAGTTTCAGATCTCTCCTCGGGCTGCTCAGACGTCTGCCGCTTTGTTGGAGACAGACTGGCAGGCACAATGTCACTTTTAGAGTCCCGGGGCAGGCTGCAACAGACACTGGACAGGTTTGAACCTCAAGTCTCTTGTATACTGTGATTTGAAGACTAGAAAGTTTCCACTCGGAACAAAGAGAAACTCCATCCCTATGGAGCTTCCCAGCTGGCTATGTACACATTTACAGCTCTGGCAACTCTTCAGAAGATTTCTTCTCAATTAGTTTAAAGTGCCTTAAAGGGTTTCACCCTGCAGGTAAGTTTTACCTCTAGGTACAGCTCCTAGATCAGTATGAACAACTTAAACAATATAATGAGTCATAAATGGTTAAATGGACATTAGAGCATTGACTCCAACCACAAATACATCCGTACCTATTAACAGTGGTTCTTGGTTTTAGACAACTGAAGAAACATAAGTTAAAAAAAAAAATAAAGCGACCGTCGGGAGAGAAAATATTGTGCTTGGAATGAAAGGTTCAATGGGGCTGTGAAAGCCTTCAGTTCCCTTGTTGGTTTCCAGGATGAGTAAATGTTAAAGGGTTTAAATCTCGAGGACAGTGCCATTTATATCCTCGGGTATCCTTTGGTTGATATATCCTCATATGGAAATATTCTCAGGTTGATCAAACTCCTGAGTTTTAGAGAGATCCAGGAGAATATCAGATCACTGTCCTCTCCTGCAGACAAAATCCACTGTGTGGTGACAATAAGTTTCCAGTTAGCATCCCATGCTGGTTGACTTCCTCTGCTATGTTCCCATACAGTACTTTCCCATTTCCATGTCCCTTCAGTCTGTCAGTTTGTGCACATAGTTGACAGGAAAGGTCCCATTCCTGCTCGGGTCCCCCTCTATGTGACCAACCTGTTGGGATAGAATGATGTAATGTTTATGAAGTGAACACATGTGAAGTGTTATTTCACTTCATGTCAAGTCTTTTTACCATTACTACCCAAAAGAGGAATGGACAAGGCACAGTTATGGAATCCAGAAGCTGCAGTTGCACTTACCCACCAGTGGGGGTCACTAGTGGCCGTGACCACAATGATCTCATCTTTGAAAAAGGCGAGCTGCTCAGAACTAACTGCTCTGCAATCCACTAAAGCCTTGACGCGCTTCTGATGTGGCCTGCTTCCAGAAACCTGGAGGAGACATGTGACTTATTTTTCAGTGTGCCAACAGCTAATTTATATGAAATCTTACAGGCCTTTTCTGATTCTTCACAGAGCAAAGACTTAAACTATAGACTGAATATAAGAGGTTTCTATGTGAGTACCATAGCGTTCCTACGGGGTCGTGGGACACAGGACACGGCAGGTGAGGGTGACTGTGCTGGAGCCGGAGCTGGGGTGAGGCCTGGGCTATTCCCCACTAAGCTGCAGTACAGCTCCTCCTGGCTGCCCACACAGCTTGGAGACAACACACCACACTTCCCCTGGCTGCCTCCTCCACTGCTGGTCCGACGGTACGATGTGGTCTTCTCTGAACTGAAGTGTGGAGAAGTCACATGAAATAACACTAATCGAACAAGGCCTCACAGACATGTCAAAACTGGAGACAGCTGGATCATCATTTTCATCTGCGTGGCATTTAAGGTTGTCGTAAAGACAATCTTAAAGCCACAATTAACTTGAATTGCATCCGTTGAGTAGCCTTTTTTACACTTGACACTATCATGTTGACAGAAATGTGTTGACACATTGTAGCAGTGCCGTCTCACCTGACAGGCCCAATGTGGTTCAGAGAGGATGTTGGCGTGATACTGCTTTGAGACCCAAAACTAGCACCAGGTTGGCCCTCCCAGCTCTGCTTCTGTCCCCTGAGCAGACCTCCCTGTCCGTGCGGAGACCTAGGTGGTTTTCCCCCTTGGCCTTGGTTTTCTGTGTTGGTTGAAGGTGAGCAATGCTTGGCCTGTGTCTGGGGACTGGAGGAGTGGGAGGGTGGGTTAGAGCAGCGTCGTGGAAGGGGGTTACCTTCCTGTGTTGTGACTGAAATCTGGGGGTCTGAGCGACCTGTGGAGGGGAAGGAAATGAAGATAGACAAAGATAAGCAAAGCAAATAAGATCAACAATGAATATTGTGTTTATAAAACCAACATGAATTTGATTTAGTTACTCATTCATTCAAAAACTTGTATAGTATCAATGTCTTGAATCTTGATAAGACCTAAAATGAAACTTTAAATGTGTTATTTGATCTGTTGAACTATTGAACTATTCACTGGCTCAAGAGACAAGATGCAATTGATGCAATCATTGAAACAGATTAAACAAACCTTTATTTATTTACAGTCTTGGTAGTAGTGCAGTATAGTTGATGAATGTTAAAGTAAACCAAAACGAATTGAATGCAACCGAACAAACCCCTTCAGTAAAACAAAATAAATCACTCTGTGAAATGTTGTACAAATTTCTTTTTTTACTTTTATTGTGTGAAGTTTATCACAGCCTTCAGCAGCATTAGTACACTACTCATTATAGCTATTGTGTGGTGGACAAAATGACTTCATCTGGCTCTCAATATGTCAAGTATTACTTGGTTGCAAATAAATGTAATAATTGCGTAGGTGATACCTGCTTTCTTAGTACTCAGTGAGTAACTTTGTTTCTGTTGTTCTTGATTAATAAATATTCAGTTTTAAAAGGTGACAGAGGAGTTTTTTTATATAGTACAGATAAGCCTTACACACTACAGAAGCTCACCTCTCTGGATGCATTTAGCTGGCAGTGGTGGAGGTGCTGACGCTCCAGAGGGGGCGCTGTTGACTGGAGGATTTCTGTAGAGGAACTCTAGATTCTCATAGGTTTGACAAGGCCTGCTTCCCACACCACCAATGGCACAGTTAGCAGAACTCCAGCGGGCAAAGGAGGTTCCACCACCTCCATTTGAGGACAGAGGAGAGCGGTTTTTGGGTAATGGGCTCACCTGGACCAAATTGGAAAGTAGATAGAGGTTCATTTGAAGTTTCTCTTCAACATTCTTTGTTTAATTTAACATTTTCTCATTCGTACAGTAGAGATTTCAGTGGACGGCTTTTTTCGGAGAGACACAAAGTCAGTAATGAGATTGACTTACCCTCTCATCCAGGTCATCCTCACTGTCATAAAACTCCTGAGACTGTGTCTCCCACATAAACTCCACGTGGATCTGAGAGTTAAACTTCCCACTCTGGGCCAGCTCCAACTAAAACACACACATACGGACATGAACACAAACACTCAGAATACACTCATCTCAACATTACCCATATCCAATATACACACATAATGTTAGGAGTAAACTATCATAGTTTAGTTTCTATTTAATATGTTTTTATTTTAAACATTTCTGCTTGTTGGCTGTTCTTGGGTTGTAGTTTTTGGCTTGGAGGTACAGATAAGTAAAAACATTCTAATGTTTCTGCATTAGGTGTTCAATACTTTGAGACTGATCCAAAGGAACAATGAAAAAAGAAAAAATAGACCGTGACAAAAAGGGAAGGATTATAAATGATATCCATTCACAGAAAACTCCCTCCTGATTGGCAATTAGCAGTTATATCAGTGTGACCGAAAAAAAGGAAATGGCTTAACAGGTCAAATGAAATCAGTATAGGAAAACTCTCAAGAGTCCAGAGCCAGCCCACATCTCATTGCAGCTTCCAGATTAAAAACAAAGAGATCACCTCAATGCAAGATGAAATTCAGCCAATTGTGAAACAGGGATAATTTCAAAGCTGCTCACTTGTGTAACCTTTTCCCATCTCTACACAACGACGCCTGTGAACCAAGGCTGTGCACTATAAAACAGGATATTACAGAAGACAGGTCTGATTCAGCAGGGCAGATGGCCGGTAAGAAAATAAAACCAGTTTATAAATGATACACACTGGGACCTGATGGGGATAAGATTCCTTGTCCTGGGAGTGAGTCTTTGGCCAAGCTCTGCTGCACAGGGAGTTATTTCAAGGTATTATTTCCAGCTGTGGAAGTTGTCTTGTTTCGTTTTTGAAGTTGGCTTTGTGGTAGGCATTTTAATGTTGCAAGTCGATTCCTTGGTTCTTTGAATTTATGAACTCAAACGTAGAGATGAATTAAAAGAGAGAAAGTGGGGTCTCACCAGCTCTACACACTGCATGTGCTGAAGCCTCCGTGCAACATCGAGGGCTGTCTCTCCTGCACAGTTCACTGTAGGTGATGTAAAAGAAGACACGGTTTAAGTATTTACAAGTTGCATTGGGTGAAACAGAGTAAAAAAAAGAGTTAAAGGTACCTGTGTGTAGGGCTGCCTTTGCTTTGAGCAGTAACTTAAGAGACTCTGGCTTGTGATGCAGGACGCTGTAGTGAAGAGCTGTGTTTCCTTCTGCTGTTCTCTTCTCTAGACAGTTGCTGTAGAGGGAGCATATAGTACATACAGATGGTGTTGAATGCTACCAGCTTTCTAAGCAAGTTGAGCAAAAGCTTAATCCTCTTCACACAAAGGAGACATGAATCCTACTTGACCACTTGTCAGTGTCTGACCTGTTCTGGCAGAGGAAATCCACCAGTGCCGGAGAGCTTCTTTCCTCCAGACGCACAGCAAGATGGAGGGCTGTCTCTCTGATCCCCTTAAACAGGAAGAAGAGAGGACAAATTAAGCAAAATTGTTGAGCCTCAAAAGAGACCAGTTCGCTGTCAGTAGCCTCAAGTGGCTGCATTTTGCATCTGACAATCGTGTCGAGAATACAATGAAGCTAATGTCAGAGGGTTGATTGCCCAACAAAATATTTGTGTTTGTGTGCTTAAAAAGTAAAAATGTGTATTTATGTGAAGTACGAAAGAAGGGGTAGAAGAAAAAGAAGTGCCTGCGTAATTCAATGAGCTTGTCTCACTTGTTCTCAAGAGACGTGAGCTCTGACCTAAAAGCTGAAATAATAAACCGAGGCCAACCAGCACAAACAAACACACACATACGCACACACACACACAGTGAAGTCAGCAGTGTTGGACACGCTGCTTATGCTGAGCAGGAAGTGTAAGGAGGGATGGTAGAACGTGATTAAAGACAAGACGACGATGAGTTGAAGGGAGACAGCAGAGGCGGGGGGAAATAAGATGAGAGGATGAGGGGAGACAAAGGGAAGGAAATATTGGATTGGCGGGCCTTCAACTATCCACCCACATGAACCGTGCGCACAAGAGGACAATTAACACATAATTCACATACTGTAACTATTCACACACCTCCATCTTAACATGTGTTAAAGACCAGGAGGATTTGATTCTATTTTTAGCCATTTCAGCTACAGTTCTAAAATGACAGGAACAAGTTAGTAACTTTTTGAAACACCCCACAAATGTGTGTGTGTCTTTAAACAAGCTGGGTGGGCAGTCCTGTCAGGATGTAGCTGTCATTCAACCTAAATGCATGATATCTGTTGAAATGTTATGGTTTAAATTTGTCACAAGATGATGAGGATTTATTATATGCATTCCCACCCTCACGGGACATGTTTCTGGGAGAAAGTAGGTATGGAAATCCACTTGTGGCTCGACATTATCTTTACCTGTCCATCAGGCAGTGTGAGTGGTTTGGCCAGGTCCGCTCCCTCGGCATAAAGCTGTAGCAGAGAAGTGATGTCACGACTCCTCACAGCGTCATGCAGCCGGCCGGGATCGGCTTCTTCTCTGTGCATGACATAACGACGCTCTGCGTACTTCGCCACAATGTACTCCTTTCTGGCGTTCCTGGTTGTTCAGTAAACACATTTTGATGGAAAGAGCATAAATAATACAAATCGCTGATCTATTGTATGTTCTTTTTGAACAATCGGAATTATTACTTCAAAAGGACTCACATGTCACTTTGTGGCAATGGTTTGACAGAGTCATTTGGAAGGCCCGCCTCCATGATGTCATTGAATCTGGTGTTGCCAATACTGACAGCCAACTGAAGTGACACACAATGCACAAACATTTGACATGAAAGCACTTCAATGAATAGCAGATGGGTCACATAATGTAATGAAGGAAAAACAAAATCCACCAGGTCTGTGTCTGTTTTTGTGCGTTTCCATGTGTGCAGTCATTACCAGAAGCTCAGAGGTGCTCAGAAGGTCCAGAGTGAGTGACTGGATCCTGGAATAGTGGACACCCAGCTCTCTGTGGATGCCAGAGCACTCTATACAGGTCAGAATGCCCAAATTGGTCGACAGCCATGTTGGATCTGAGATACACAGAGCAAAAACAGTCACTGGACTGTCTCTAAAAAACACTCTAAAAACAGCAAAGTCACCGGAGTTGATGAATGTTTTTGGTTATGAATAATATCACACTCATAAAATAAATGAAACCGGCTAGAAAACATTATAGTTTCATTTCCTGATGTATTTCCACATTTAAGTCTGCAATGATCATCAACAACGACTGGCTGACCTGGAGCTCCACAGTCAGCGCAGGCCTCGTTGCCAGGCATCTGTCGAAGCTCGGCTATGATGGCTCGAGAGAGTTCCTGAAGCCCGCTGTCCTGGAGGTGGAGCTGGTCTCCTCCCAATGCTGTGTTCAGGGCCTCCTCCTTACTGTTCTGCAGCACTGACACCCAACTAAAGTATTGATACACATATAGAAAACTGTTAATAAAAGGGGCAAAAAGTTTCACGTTTTGTAACAGCTCACTTGGAAGCGAAGCTGCGGGATTTGTGGCACAAAAAGATCAATCATTTCAGCTGTTCATTCCCCAGAAGATCAAAAGTGGTCCACCATGTGCTTTGCATGTGTTTCTGCTTTGTTGTCTAGTGATGAGTCATTGTCACTCTCACTTTCTCAGTTTCAAGAGTCCTCTGCCACCCAGACTCACACTGAACCTCACATCTTTCATTTCTGAAGCTCTGGTACTTTTCCCTGCAAACCATTTCCATCTCTCTCTGTCCCTAAACTCACACAGCACGTCACATCACATCAAAGGTTCTGCCGGGAGGCCCACACACGAGGGAAGGGTAGGAAACAGAAATCCCCACATCACAAAACAAAGTTCCCTTGCTTGCTGCCAGTGGCTAGAAAAAGAAGTTCCACCCAACACCAGCTGGGCCAGGGGGCTCCTAGAGGACAGTTTTTTTTTTATTTCTGCATCCTCAGCCCTTCTTCACTGCACACACTGCTGAGTGCAATAACACTGCTAACATTGTGCAGTTTCTTTCCCATTCAGACCCAAGCTCAAAACAAATGTGAATGACATGTAACCACTTGCTTACACAACAGGAAAACACAGGAAAACACAGGAGATAAGGAAGTGAATAACATGAACATGCAGCCCACAGTAGTTTCAACACTTACATCACACATTCCTGCTCATCTTCTGCCTGGAAATGGTATGTCCGATTATCTATGGAGAAGGAGAAAAGGCGGTAACACACTGTCAGTGCATCTAGAGAGAATAAATTACTCAAAAGGGAGGGACTGAAGATGGTTTTAAAGTTAACAGGATGCATGGCATAAATTAAAGCACAACAGTTAAAATGAATAATACGAACTCTCTGTCATTCATCTAAAAAAAAAAAAAGACTGATTGGAGTGTGGGGAACAAATAGGCAAGCTTCCACACAGCTGCACTGCAGATGACTCTTATGAGTCTTTAATGATGGTATGTGGAGGGTAAAGTGTTAAGGGTCAAACATTAGGAATGAACCTACGAGTGACCAGGTCAAAGGTCCTCCTGTCCTCCGGGTTCGGCCGCACCTGACAGGTCAGTAGGTTCAGCTTGGCTGGGGGTCGATTGATCTGAAGACAGACACAGTATGGATTGGATTATTTGGATAGATTCCCATTGACAGACACACTGTGATCAGAATTTGAATTCTTGGTGGCAAGTTGGGCCCATGCGTCCTCACCGTACTGTGTGAAATGGTCAGGCAGCCAAATTTCACTCCACACTTCCTCTTCTGCCACACCTTCCTGATACTGCAAGATAAAATGCCAACAGGAAAAAAAAACATCCAATGTGAGAAAGAGGCAGGATGACTTTTGAACAGTGCATTAAGTGATAACAGTGTTAACCCTTGAGTAATGGTGATCAACACTCTGTGCTGGCCCAGCTCACTCGTGTTCACAGTGCTTCACTCCTGTTTTTTATTATCTTGATTGAATCAGGTAAAATGGCCGAGAACGTGTTCTGTTTTGTGTCAGTGGCCCGAGGAAAGTTTGCTCTCCTCCCGTCTCCCATTCCCCCTTCTGAACCACATCCTCTCCCTTTATCACAATGCAATCTAGTTCTGAGTGTGTGTGTGTGTGTGCGTGCGTGTGTGTGTGTGTGTGTGTGTGCATGACGCAAAAGTTGGATCCGCTCAGTTACCCAGTCTGCCAAGAAGTTCCACAGGAGGGGCCTGGGCTTGAATCTTCATCTCACAATAATGAAGACCAGGTGGGGCAGGAAAAGTTTGAGTTCCACATTCTCCCTCCATGCCTTATTTGCTTACTCTTCACCCAGCTCTGAATGCTACTGCCCTCCACAGTTAGTGATTAAGGATTGGCAATTGTTGGAAAATTGGAAAGACAAATGAAGACAGTTTTGGGGAGTTTTATCTTGTTTATGTCTCATTTGAATGGATTGTGTTTTACGATGAGTTTTTTTTTTGTTCGTCTCGTTTGAAGTGTTTTACGATGAGTTAACGAGGCAATTAGTAAAGCTCGTCGTTTGGTGAAAGAGAGAAACTTGAATTTAGAAGGTGTATGGATGTATTTTTCTGGACAATAAGTATAATAAATGATTTCTTTTTCTTTTTTTCTTTTGTTTGTTTACGTATGAAGGTGATCGCCACTCAAACACATCCCCCAGGTGAAACTACATTGTAAAGGGGTTTTCCTTTTTGGTAACACAAAAGTACTCTAACGAGTTACTTTTCTCAGTAGGTAACGCTGTAACGTAACAGGTTACTTTTTAATGGCTATAATCTAGTAATGTAAGAAGTTTACAGCACATTTTGATGATACAATACTTGTTTTATAACTGCCTGTAACCTGACATCTGGACACTGGAACTAAAGCGTTTACACACCCATCACTCTTCTTGAGCAGGAAGCCAGATTTCTCTGTCCCATACTTCTTGTTGCCCTGTGGTTGGTGGATGCTATACCCGTTGCCAGAGTTCTTCCTGTTCAGATACTCCTGGGATAAATCGAGATTTAGGACTTTACTTTCAAGGCATATATATATAAAAACAACATAAAACAACTGTTACAAGTCATCTGATAGCAATAACTAGCAATTAAAGTCATCTGGATGTTTTCGACCACGTTTTGTTTACATACTGGCACAGTATAACTGAAGATTTAAGTATGCTAACTCAAGGTATGTTAAATGTACATGGTATAACAATGAGGCATTATGAATAAGCATACCTCTTTCCCCTCCACCTGCAGAAGTAATCTGAGAGAATCCCTCAACTGAGTGAGCTTTTTTACCTCCTCGTCCTGGTCCAGACGCACCTACAACACACACAAACACACCCATACCATAAAAAAAAAAATCTAATTAGTTGTAAGAATAACATGTTTTGTGCTCTCCCATATTCATTTGATCATATGTAATGTTTTTTTATTTGTTCCAAGAATTGGGTGTGGAATGACAATACATCAGAGATTTGTGTAATGGCCTGAATAATGCAGAACAGAGCTCAGTACTGGGGTGTGTTGTCCTAGGATGTTGTGCATTTTGGATTAAAACAGCCGTGTGAACAGTCCTGAATGCAACATAAGTCGGTTAAACTGAAGTATTTCAGCATTTTTTTCCTGAGAACTCTAACAGAGATTCTGTTTGAATTTCCTTCTCAAGGCTGAGGTCTGGCATGTCTGAGCAGATCTCTGTTCTGTCCATGCAGAACCAGAAAAACCTCTAACACTCCCACAGTATCACAATTTACAGTCCGTTTCCAGTGCTCTATCCAGAAAAGGGAAGAAGGCAAATTTGTGAGCAGACTGGAAACCAGTCGGAGTGGTTGGAGTAATAGGTGTGCATTAGGGAAAGAATGAAAATGAGGGATGCTTTCAGTTTCATCTTTTGGAAAAAAGGGGAGGCATTTCTGTGAATAGACTCCAACAACAGCCCCTGCCTGTGCGGTCTGATGGGGGAAGTTTCAGAGGAGGGGGGAGCTAATGAGGTTTTGGCTGTTGTGAAAGACTAACGGAGAAAAAGTGCTGCTGGAGGTACTAAAACATAAAGTGGATTTACAGTGAGAGCTTTACTGTAAGTGTCTTCTTTTACCTATTGTTGTAACTAAGCAACAGATGACAAAGTAAGAGTAAGAGTGTGTCTCTGTGTGTGTTTTGTAAAACATCAATTTGAGTCAGTCATGACAACATCAGCTGACCCTTAACTTTGACCTCTCATCATGACAAATATTTTGTCTGAAATCATAACAAAGCTGGATAATAACAATGCCGTTTGCAGACATAAGATGACTAACATTTCCCCAATAAACACAGACTGATATAATGCAGGTAGACAGACAAACCAGCAGCAGCTTCTGTGCATTTACCGTGTGAACAGATGCAGCGAGCTTCTCGATAAAGGGAGCGAGATTCTCTGCCGCTTTCAGCCCATCCTGAAAGAAACTGAGATCAGAAAAAAGAGCAAATGCTGAGTCATGATGGTCCTTGAGTCCAAACATCCTAGTTCACGCAAACCAAAACATCACATGCTGAAGCTGTATAGCCGAATCTGTCCCCACATAAAACCCTCTCTATGATTAAATGGGTTAATGGTTAACAACAGTAATAACAGTTTGTCAAAGAAAAGTGAAAAAGAAGAACCTCAACTATCAAAATCCTTCGCTTTAAACGCTGAGGTAGAAATCAAATCCACATGCTTTTTAGGCCAAGAAAAGTCTATTTTTTCATTGTAGTTCAGACAACAAAATAGCAACCAGGCAAAAACTAGAAAGGTGATGTTGACTGTGACTGACCTGAGCTGGGCTTGGAAATATTTGATGAGGCTCTGGAGAAGATCAGGGCCCTGACGCACCTTGAGCTCCTGGATCTTCAAAAGATACTGAAAGCATAAACATGCAGACAGTTAAAAAACCGCTCCAGAAATGGCAGATGGACAGATGGATCCACAAAACATGGAGCCTGAATATGAAAATGAGGCATCAAACAAAGCCATTTTTAAGCGGCCATAATTTAAAGCTCATCCTAGGTTCATGTTTAATATCCTGTTTTGAGCATGTTATTAGTTTGCGGCTCCTTGCTCTTAAGGACATTGCTTCATTTTGTTTCAAAGGTCATAAGCCTTGTTTCAACACTCCTGTAAGTCAGTGAACCTTGTAGACTGAAACTGGAAAAATATGAATAATACAGACATATACTGCTGGCTCTGTTGTGAGTAATCCCCACCCTGCCACAAGTCTAAAATAATATTTTTAAAAGGTAGAAAAACATTTTGAGAAAAAGCTATAAGGATTTTTAGCTGTGTGGAAGGAATGACTACACTGTCATTGCTCTATAAAACCTAAGTCTGAATCCATCCATCTGTCTGTCTGTAGCTGCAGCAGAGACAAGCTCAGTGAAGTGTTTCTGTTTTGTGTATATTTGTGTGTTTTATGTATGCAGAGGAAAAGAAGGACAGACAGAGAGAGACGGAGGGGTGGAACAGTTTGCAACAAGTGGAAATTCCATTTTCCCTGCCTCTCCTCTTTGTCTCAACAGCTGGTCTCAGTCAGGGTTAGACCATTTTTTCTCAGGGTTTTCTCCAGCTACATGTGCACTAACACACTTAGCTGAGACCACACCACCTTGTATGGAACAGCACTGCCAATGCATTGTGCAAGAAATTCCCCCCAATTTGCTAGTCAGGTGTGGGTTATGAAGGATTTTCATCTGCCTTTGAAGTACACTTTTTTATGTATATGACCCAGTTCTGCGAGACTTGAGCAATTAAGCTCACGTTTGACTTCCTGAAACATATTTTTCCATTATAGGAATTACTGGAGAGACAGAAAAGGGATGAAAGCCTGGCCATGCAGTTGACCATGGATAAAATATGGAATCCACAAGGAAAACCACCCATGTGAACTAAATCCAGCCCACCTCGGGTATGTGAAAGGTGTCTGGGTCTGGTATTTTGACTGGCACAAATCCCCCACCTCACACATTTGCAGCTGAAAGGTCCTTCTCTCTCTCTCCATGTCCTCCCCTCCGTCTGATCCCTCTGTCCTGATCAGGCCCAGCTGCCGGGTCTTCTCCTTTCTCTCCTTCTCTAGCTTCCCTCTGATGGGGGGAGGGAAGGGAAAGAAACAAGAGTGCAAGAGCGTTATCC
This sequence comes from Hollardia meadi, assembly GCA_037974645.1. NCBI lineage: Eukaryota > Metazoa > Chordata > Actinopteri > Tetraodontiformes > Triacanthodidae > Hollardia > Hollardia meadi. The sequence goes on along the minus strand of JBBPCS010000374.1, from coordinate 5,793,302 downwards.
TCAGTTGTGTACACAATGTACAATTCCAAAATCTATCTGACCCACTCTCTTTCTCTTTAGGATTTCTTTTTCCACTCATTCACCTTCCTCATAGAGAGAGAGGGGAGAGGAAGTCGGATAAAAGACAATAAGGAAGAGGTTAACTCTCCTTGTACCATTATAAAACACTTTAAACCAACAATAGTATGATATCAAATGGCTGCAAAGTGCAATACCTCAGTTTTATTTCACAGCAATGTAATGGAGAAAGGCCAAGGGGAATAGACTATTATCCTATTAACCTCTCAACTACTGTGACCCAGTAAAACACTAGCATTAACTGTAATTGTGCAACGTGATTCTCCTTAGGCAATAACATCTGTCTCGGACTTCTACAATTTCTTTTCTTTCATGCAGCAATAAGGCTTAAAGGTGAACTGAAGAACTGAATGTGAGGTAACAAACTGAGCATGCTTAATTACATTTTTATGTCGTAGTCCTTCCAACTCTTTTCCATCTGTTTCTTGAGCTCCTATAGAGAAGAGAAGAGAAGAGAAGAGAAGGGAAGAGAAGAGAAGAGAAGAGAAGAGAAGAGAAGAGAAGAGAAGAGAAGAGAAGAGAAGAGAAGAGAAGAATGCGGCAATGAACAAAACAGTTTTAATAAAGACTAAATTCACTGTCAGACAGTAGTGTTTTCTCATGTATTGGTTATTGTCAGCGTGGATCTGTGGAGCCAGACGAGACGCGATTACTCACATTTTGCTAACTAGTCTGATATCTGGCTGAACAGGATTTCAGTCAAAGTTTCTTCTTCCTTCACAGTTACAGTGAAGCAATGCTCATCTGTCAAATCAGCTGTTTCAGAGACAGGGCAGTGACAGGAGCTTACAGGAGCATTAGCCTGTTATTACTCACTAGTCTGTTGGCATGGCAAAGTCTGGGCAAGACACATTGGTTCAGTTTTGGGACAGAGCCCGGTCTTATGCATTAATCTGCATAAACACCCTTATCTTATTTAATATCTTAGGAGGCTCAGCTGTGTCTACGACACAGACAGACAGACAGTATTATGTGCTCAAAGAGGAAATCCACCGTAAAACTGGTTTTACATTATTTTGGACAGTGAAGTCAACATTTAAATATGCAGACATCCGGAGCTGCAAATCAAAGTATCTTGAATATATGAAGTTATCAGAATATCATGTTTGTAGTTGGTTCATAGAAATGTAATTAGTTCCTGACTGGTATCATTAAAAGACTCGTCGTTCACAAGCCAGGATGGGGCGCAGGTCACCGCTTTGTGAAACACATGATTGGATAAAGGATATTACTACGTGGGCTCGGGAACACTTTGTAAAAACATTGTCGAAAAACACAGTTCATTTTCAAATGATTGCATTCTGTTTTTATTTACATTTTACACAGCGTCCCAACTGTTTTGGAATCAGTGTTGTAATGCTGAATTTTGTGAATCTAAATTAAGCATGGGTGCCGTCCTAAAAGTTGTCCCTTTGTTCACTGTAGATATTATCATGTTATAATAAAATACCAGATACACTTATTTTGTCATTTTCTGGCTTATCTCCTCTCATCCTAAAGTCTACATCACAGATAGTTGAAATGATCTGCTTGAATTGGGGTGTAGCTGAGTGGAAGGAACAATGACTGCTTGGCTTGCTTGAAAGCATCATTATCATGTGTATACCAGTTTAGCCAGCAGTTTTATTAGTGTTTCATGAATAAAATCTAGACTCACTAGTCTGCTGTCCCGGAGTTCTGACTTCAGCACATTTTCCAAAGGAAATGCCATGATGTTGTTGAGGTTTTGCACCTGAAACATGTAAGAGCAGAGCAAATTACAAAAAGTTCAAACATATTTCACATTATGTTAGAGGTGGCTCTTCACATGAACACACTGCTCTACACACTCCTATTCCTACAGACTTACATTTCTGGGAATGAGTGTGGATAACCAAAAAAAAAACACTGTGACTCGGTCATTTTCAGCTGGTGATTCATTGAAAGAAAACACTGGGAAATTAACTGCACCATTAAGATTTTTTTGATCCAAGTCAGAGTATGACGCAACGATTTTCCTGAGTGTTTGTGTACAGTAAAGTGAAAGTTGAGATTCATTTGAGGTTTGGATGGAGATGAGACGAACTGATTTGATCAGGGATCTGGTGAGAATGAGTCACAAAACAACCAGCATAACCCCAACAGGCCACACTTTACAGTAATAGCTAATTGGCACAATTTCCCCAAAGGAAATACATCACATGCATGCAGCATGGCTTCATACGTTATCCTTTATCTCCTGTCCACAAATCCAGATGACCACTGTTGAAATTTACAACGTCTGTTTGTAAATGTTCCTGCTGCCTTTTGGAATCCTGTTGGATTAAAACCAAGCCACACCTGGCTGTTAACATAAATAATGTCTTACCACTTCCGTGAGCTGACTGGAGAGCTGACCCTTATACAGCATATTCACACAGAGGCCTGGAGACTGGTAATATATTGTTTTGGTTGGCATCCAAAAACTGAGTTAACTAATAGATAATACACTGAGTTCTGACACAGGAAAATAACCTACAACCAAAGTGTCAACACGTGTGCAGATGACCCGGATCGGATGTATGCACACTGAAGCCGTGGGACAAGCATGCGCGCGTGCACATACACACACACAGCATTGAGGGACATGCTCAGGTTGGTTTCACACTAGAACTCCTTAAATCAGCCTCCTTTTAGTCTTTTGGGCCCACTTCCTCTTCACATCTGTAAGGCTCACTCTCCCCTGTGAGGCTTTGATTGACACATGGGAGGGAGCGTATGAGACGGTGTGCGTTAACTCACACATGGAGGTCTGGGATGAATTATCAACGGCATAGAAACTATCAGTGGGAGGGTTCCGGACTGCCCCAGATTTTAAAGTCGAGAGCCTCGTGGCTGCTGAAAACCCCTCTCCTCCATGCATTCATGCATGTATTGCGGCTGCACACACACTTATTATTCACACATACACTCAATATCTTATGGGGAGAGATTTGGGGTTCTTTCCTTCTTCTTTATACCAACATTTAAATATTTTAGAGCCATGTAACGGACCAGCATCTCTTTTAGTTTGGCCTAATTTCCACCCTTCCACCCTTAGTCCTCCAGGTTTTGTGGGTGTAGGTTGAACACTTTTTCACTCTTCTCCTCTTTCCTTACCAGATTTTTGAAGAGGGCCGTGACCTCTCTGGTGAACACAGCCAGGTTGAGGAAGCCAGTGGAGACTTCGTTGTTGTCCTGGGTCAGGTGGCTATTCCCCAAGTTCTCCAGCACCTCAATGTACTGCTCCTTACTGTCCACATGGGCTGAAAAACAACACACATGCACACAAAGTGAGTATAGACATAGACAGTTGAAAGTAAGGACTCAAACTCGAGTTAAATGTGCAGAATTTAAAGAAGGCAGATTGACTTGCTCTGGTGCAGTGAGATTATTTTAACAAGACAAGCATGTGGGATAAATTAGTACTGGTTTCCACCCATCTTGGAGCCAGGGATCCACGTTTGTCTGGTGCTTGTAGGTCACTTTCCCAAGTGTCATGACCTTAGTGGGCTCTCAGTTTGTTGAATTTATGTGGAAAAAGGCTGATTGAAAAGAGCTCTGACTGGCACCACTTTCGTTTACATTACACTAAATGAGGTTTTACCCTACAGCTATTTTAAAATGAGGCTTAGATGAGGACAATCAAGTAAATACATGTTACAACTTAAGCCATGGAAGTTAAACAACGATGGGAAACAATTATAACCAAATATCTATTCACCATATAGAAGCATCTTGTTTGACTTAAGGACAAAGAATGGAAAAAATCAAATCTTTTGTTTGTGATAGTGGTTTAACAATTTAAGGAGGTATTAAAAGAACATATGAACCAGACATCTGCAGGACACAAAGCAAACTGAACAGACAAAAGCAGAATTAAGCAGAAAGAGTACAGTAAGTTCATCTCTTCTGTTACAGTTTCCACTTCAAGACAAACAAAAGATGGTGAACTTAACCGACTGTATTTGGGAGACAGACTGACACGGTTGTGCCAACTGAGTGAAAAGCAAAAGTGGAAGATTTTGAATGACAGTAAAATGTGAATTTAAGGAAAGAACACAGGCGCACTGCAGGATGCAGGAGCCAAAATCAAGATGGAGGAGAACTGAGCCATTGTGGCTGCATGGTCATGAAAAAAAGGTATTATAACAAACATACATGCATGTATCAAACAACAAACAGCTGAGTCACAGACGAACTCAGAGGATGATTTTACTGCTGACCTTTAACTACCAGATACCAGCAGAGAAACTCAACTCTTCTCACTACTCTCTGCCAGAACACACACAGACTTGCAGGCCGCAGCATCTTGGCAGAAAAGTGGTATTGAGCGGTTTATAGGAATATAGAACGAAAGAAGAGAACATCTCACCATGTGTGTTTTCACATGTGTGACACAGTAACGGACCGTCAGGCTGCGTGGGGGAGGAGTGGGCATATGAATGTGGCTATGTGCATGGTGAGTCAGATTGTCGATTAAGATCAGGACTGATTGAGGAGTTCAAAAACACAATGACCGAAGGAGATAGGGGGGGCTCCTGTTGTCATATTACTGGAACTAACCCATCTGATTCTACTTAAATACAGATGAATTATCATGGAGCACTTACAGTATTGCTGTTGACCGTGATCTGGTTGCCTAATTCTGGGCAGCTGGCTCTGTGACTCACTTTTACTAAAAACTGTTGAAGCCTTGAAATGGGAAGCAGGCTTGTAAGCGAGCACAGAAAAACAACTTCAGGATATGTTGTGCAGTTCCTCTGTTTCTCCCGCACATTTTTGAGGTGAACATTCACATCTTATACATGTTCACCTCTAATCGGTCCATCATGACGTATGGACGAGCCCGACATGACACATACACACTCACAAAAACATTCACTTAGTGACCCAGTGGATCTGTTCGGTCAGCGTATGGTAGCTTGTTGTTGCCGAAACCACACATACCATTTACTTTAACACAGACACACACACATAGACCGCAAAACCATACGCACTGTATGGATATAAACACAATCACCCAACATCCCACGCAGCCTGGTCCCATAACAAGGGGCCTCACTCATAAACACTACTGCCCACATGAGCTTGATGAGGTCATCTCAACCAGGCTTTTACAATGAATTATGCTGAGGCTCCCCTATGCACTGAACAGCTCATCCTGCAATAATAGAGGTTGACATTTACTTAAAAACTAAATCCAGAGTTGACATGCTCCATCTTTGAAGGCAGACATCCTTCTCCGTGGATTTTGTAAATTGTGAGTCGGGTGTTGTAAGGCATTACATATTATTATATAATTGAACTAATAGTAGTTTGCCAAAAACAATCCCAATTGTAGGTCACTTTACTGTCTTTTTTGTGGTGCTTTCTTTAGCATCAGCTTGTCCATGTGCTGATAAAAGTTCTGAGAATGTTAGTAAATAGAACTTGAGTTGAAACAGTTAAAAAATGAAACTTTCAGGCACAACTTAAAGCCAACATGGATAAAAGGTTGCTGCAGTAGTGTGCACCAGTTACATTCCCCCCCGCCCAACTGTTGTTTTGCTTTTATTTAAAAATTACAAAATTTTTATCTATCAGCACCCACGTTCATCAAATAAAAAAGTATAATTTGACGAGGAGCCTTGAGCCTTGGCACGAAGCTAACATCAAAACCTGTGTGTACTTAATGTTAGCAATACTTTACAACTGCTGGGGTCAGTGTGTTAAATACTAAGCTTGTTATCAATAGTTAATGAGACGACAGATGCTACAATTATAAACTAAGAGTCCATGAAAGCGTTAACTGGTGCTAATTTGACTAAACTATAGCTAACTTTGCTAAACCAAGCTAGCCTTTGACAAGGAGTTAACATTACAACCGCCGTGTACTTAATGTTGGATGTTTAAAGACCTGGCATCTCGAAACTTAATAATGAACTAACCTTAGAAATTGTTTTGTTCAAAGTAAGGCATCTAAAGATATCACATTAAAGATCAAAGCACTCCACATTTATTGATATCACCAGCCATATATCTCTTCTTGTAAAATGTCTGGTCTAATCTGTAATAGCGTTTTCACAAGTTTATTAACCAGTGGGAAAATTTCCTTACCGTGGCATCCCTAGTGTGGATAAAATAACAGCTACTGAACCATCTGAGCATACTCCATCCACTGATAAAGACTATGTAAAAGTAGTTGATAATACCCAAAAAATAAATAGTAAGTGAGCCTTGAATTGGGATTTTCTTAAACTATAAATGCATTGTGTGAGGGAGAATATATTAAGCGACACTTACAGAGTCCAGAAGTGTGTATATTTTTGATCATCTTCTTCATCCTCTGCAGAGTTGTGTGGTCCACTTCCAGAGACTGCAACGAAACAGTAAGACAAAGACAAGTATGTGAATTTAAAAATCAAAATAAAGATGTTTGCACTTGACAATGCCTCAATTATGGAGGGTGGGTGATATGAATGAACTCTTGTATCACTGTATATTTAATTTCATACATTTTCGTAAAATCCAATTGAGAAACTGTCTATTTTTGCCTAATCTGATAAACTAAATAACTGTGTTAAAGTTAAAGCAAGATATTTTATCACATTAATGCAAGAATCCTGTAAATCCAACAATTGACTGAAATTGCCTGATTATACACCTATCGATAATAAGGGGATAACTACATGAGTGTAAGCAGTACAGGAAAAGCTCAGATGGTTGACAATATATCGCCAAACCAGATCCATTCAAGGCTTCCCTCTCCCCAATATGCAGATTAGGAGTTACAATCTTTCATTGACATAAGAATAAGTACTCGATTATGTCAAATGTTTGACTTGTGTATGCTTTACTGTATTGGTGTGTGTATATTCAGTTATGCCTTATTTTCTCACGCTGTGTGACTAAGGCGAACAGGTGAGTCAGCACTCGCCAGCAAGAAAATCTACATTTTCATGTACAACCCCGAATGATGTAACTGTATTTATTTCACCTGTCTGACTGTCACTTTTCAGGCCTTAAACAACACTTTCTCACACTGAAACCAGACTGTTTTTGTTTTGTTTGGCAGAAAAAAAACAAGCCTTCCCATAAACATGACACACAATGTAGACACGGTGTACACAATATTTGGGCACTAGTCTCTTCGAAACCAAGGTCTGAAACTACGTCCTGTTTATTCTTGTCACACAGGCCACTTGTTTCACCAAGCTAAACATGCTGCGCTCCACCTATTGGTGCCACCAGAAATAGTTTTAACGAGCCAGTAATCTAGACTTAACAGACTCTTGTTAGATGGTGTTGTTTATACGCCTCAGTCTTTCCCGGTCCACTCCCTAAGCGTTGGTTCACTAATTAAAAGGCGGTGTGGGTGTTGCGTAATGGGATGTGGAAAGTGATTTGGTGGAGATTGGAGATGGGAGTTGCTTGCCGCTGCTATAGTTTCCTTTGCTTGGTAAGTTGGTTGGCAGACGGGATAAATAGTGGAAACAAGCTGGTGCAGGTCAACGGAACAGGTTGTGTTTGTTGAGCTTTGTGAAATAAATCGGGACACAGAAACACGCAGACAACCCAAACGACAGTAAAGACAATGGACAACACACACATTCCTTCTGGAGAGAGTAATGTGCTCCCATCTGTAAGTGTGCTGATGTTGAGAAAGTTGCTTTCACTGTCTTTTACAGTGCCATTTTGTGCCTGTATGCAAGGTTGTGTACACCTGCCGTCAGGGTGTGTGTGCGACTGCTTGCAGCAGAGCTTCACATTTCATGACTAACAGACATCTGATCCTTATTTAACACATTAACTAGGCATGACGACACATTTCACTGTAGGAAAACCTAGTGTGTTTTATTTCAACACCAACATTGTAGGGGAAGCTGTCTTAAAAAAAACTTCCATGGAAATGGCATTAAGCCCATTATAACTTATGGCTCAAGGAAACGAAACCATTGCTTATCTGTGTGTCTTTCACTCTTTATCTTTGCTTTTAATTAGGAGTAATAAGTAACAAGCAGTTGAGTTTGCATGGTGGTAAATAGAGTCTCTGTCTCCCTGCCTGCTGCCATAAACCGCACACATGCCCACACATTGCCCTAGCCATTAATCAAGCTGGTCCCAGCTGAGCAGACTAAACATAATAGCCATAGATCTATCTATAAAGGGACTATTGCATTTACATTTGTGTGTGTCTGTCTGTCTGTCTGTCTGTCTGTCTGTCTGTCTGTGTGCACATGTGCAGGATTCCAGCAAGACCCTCCCCAGAGCAGCTATTCCAGCTATGCATTTTCCAGTATGTCATGGCCATAAATTAGGACATTAGGCCAAGATAAATACATCAGACAGCTGTCTTAAACTGTTCTCTTTATAAATCCTGGACTTTGCTGTCTCCATCTCTGCTCAGCAGTCTGTCTCTGGTCAGATCTTTTATGTCTCAGACTCTTTAATGCTTTTTACATTGTTGGGTGATGTATCAATTGGATCATCAGTGAAATAACAGGATATCTAGACTATATGAATTACTGCTTTAGAATGAGTTAGTGCTGTCAAACAACCACTGCATGGGAAATGACATAAGTTTCCCCACATGGTGTATATCTAATTTTAGGAAAATCCCCAGTTTCCAATTTGTAACAGCAAAACCATGATGATTCGAAGTAAAGAGAGCTCTAACTGAAAACACAACCACACTGTTATGCTACAAGGAAGACAAACAGAAAGGGCTGTCTTGTGTGCACACTTGGATTATTTGTTTTATGGCAGAGTTCGTGGCAGCCTCACTCTGTTTCCTCCTTTGTCAGAGGAGCTTTGGGAGAAGAGATTTCAAACAAACACAAATGCGCGCACACACACAGAGACGTCAAACAGGCCTTGAGCCAAAGTAGCAGTTCAAACAGACTAAATGCACAAACTGGCCTTCACAGACATGCTGGCAAGTATGGACAAACATAAAAGTTTTTTTCTTTTTTCTGTCAAAGGGCCACACTGTCTTCTGTGCCATGTGTGTTCTGTTTATGCCCCATCTCAGCCTGACTCCCATGAGACAGAAGACAGAGGCCAAGTAGAGTCTCTGTATGCTACATTACCTAATGTAACCTTTACTTTTCTGCTGAACCAGGTCAGCCTGCACTGAAACACTAACATCCAGCAGTCCAGAAACCACAAAACACACACATGACTTTACAAACAGTGCAAAATGGGTCAATTAGCGGTTTGGGGTTTCAGATTTTTACAAAATGGTGCAAAAATACTGCAAAATATGCCCAGTTCAGAACCAGAGTCATAGTCCCTTGTCCTAACAGGAGTTTAGAGCACAGGTCACGCGCACTAGAGACACATAGAGACATTATCTGTGCTAATACAAACACCTTGACCCCGCCCCTCTGTAAATGTATGCCGTTAGCATAAATGTAGCTATTACAGCTTTTGAAAGAGAAAGACTTATAAAGGTTCATCTTCAAAGTGCTGTAAAAAAACAAACAAAAAAACCAGCCTGAAGCTGTCACGCTTAAAGGTCGCCTACAGGTGAGTGTGAAGCACGGAGCTACGTGTAACGTTAGCTTATGCTACACGGACAGGTAAACAACTGGGAGAAAAAAAGAGGTACGTGTTTATCTGCACTGCCTCCCCTCCACCTCTCTCACCTCCTCCACGGTTGAAACTGTGTTCCGACAGTCGCTCATTTTGGACTGAAAACTTGACGTCCCGGGCGAAGACAAATCCTCGTTCGTCAGGACCACAAAGTCCGAAATACTTATTCGCTCTGGCATGTTTCGAGCGAAACGGGTATGACAGTCAGTGAAGAGAAAAGTGAGCCAAAGTTTCACGCGCGCATGTAATTCCCATTTGAAGAAGTCACTCCTCCATTGTGTGCCAGGAGGTTACTGAAAAGAGAGTGTATTCCTCAGAGTGGTGTTCCCTAAACGCGTCTTTACGGTGAAAAGTTGCCTAAAAATCGGACCAGTGTCTTCTCCGATTTTACTGCACTCTGCGAACGTGTGCGCGTGGAGGTGCGCCAGCTCCAGCGCGCTATTGTCCGCCCATTGAGGGAGGGAGCAAACTCCATCATCACGTGGGAATGTTTGCGCTCTCTGGCACGCTGCAGAGAGAGAGAAAAGAGTGTGCATGAGTGTCCTCTCCCTCGTCTCTTTTCATTCCTGCTTCTCATTTCTATGCATACTCCTGAAAGTGTGCACTGTGGTCGCCATGGATATGCAGAATGCCTCATTCACAGACTAAAGTGAAGGAGAGGAATTTCAATAGATGAGGGGATGATTCGGAGGGAGAGCCTTGGCATATTTTGTTATCACTGAATAATGTTATAACTCAAAGTTCTGGTGTTTTAACAAAAAAAGTAGGCTAATAGATGAAAAGGGACAATTTTATGTGAAGTAGGGTACTCAGATTTGGGGCTTTTGCACAAAACACATGATGTATTTGCACATATTCATTACATCTTTGGCAAGGCGTTACTCAAACTGCCCTTTAATTAAGAGTTTGGAGGTGTAACGCCTCTTTGGGTCTTTATAAGTTGATCCTTTTGGCTTCAGGCTCCAAAGCTTCTTCCTCTTCCTTTTCATCTAATGTTTTTTTTTTTTAATCCACTGACGTCTTCTGATAAAGTGAACAAAGAGAAAAGAGTGTATCAGAAAGGTGTAAAAAAAAAAACAAAAAAAAAAAACTACTAGAGTTGCGCATAGAACATAACTCCTGCATGCCTGGCATTGTCAAGCCTGTCAGCACTGAGAAAAGAGGTGTATCACTGAACCTTGCCTCAGGCAGCAGAGCAGTGACACAATACACTATGAAGTGCAGATGGGTGATCTCAGGAAGCCGCATCACATACAGTGGCTCCCTTTGGTTTAACTACAAACCCACATATTTGCCCACATTAGTTTTATACAAGGGAAATTAGACCCAGCTCTATAGGCAACTTGATGTTATTTTAACCATATTCATCCAAGGAAAAAAAAAAACAGACTCACTTTGTGGTTTCATCTGTTCTCTGTAACTACTTATTACTGCCACTCAGTGAATGGTGCAGAATCCATGTTGTCGTACTGTGCACCCTAAACAGTGGTGCTGTGTTTATATTCCCAGACAAACTTGTTTTTGTGTTGCAATGCTTTTCACTTAACAAATAAGTCAGACGTGCCAAATTGTACATGCACAGCATTTGTGTTATACTTGCACACACATGCACACACACACACACACACACACACACACACACACGCACATGCACAGCCTTTAAAGCACAAGCTTAAAGGAGTGGTTATCATATATGTTACTCTGGCAGCACAAAGAAAAAAAAATTCACCGGTGAGCCACTCTTTTTTCCCCATACAAGATGAGGAAATACACCATTCAAATGTGTCCTAAAGATGGGAAAGTCTCTCTTTAACCTATTAATCTTTAAGGAAAAAAAAGCATCCACTCTTCTAAGCAAGGAAGGCACGCGACAAACTCCAAACAATGCAGAGCCATATAAATAGCTGTGTTGACCCAGTTTACCAGGTTCTTTCATTGTTTCTGTTGCAGGCCTGCATGTGTGAGAGGACATCAGTGAGGGGAAGATGTGCAGATGGATCAAAACAGTTTGCATGGATATGTATAGGTTTCTGTTGTAATATACTGTATGTGCAACAAATGTGTGCCTGCATACTTATTTTGCATGCATTCATTATTTTATTTTTTTGCCTTCATGTCTGGGCTGATGTAATGCAGAGGCTTTCTGTGCCCCAACAATACCCTCCTTCAGTTTCTTTTGCAGCCCATAGTAAAGAAGCAGGGCCTTTGTGTGTCTGCCAGCCTTCCAGCCTGGGTCCTATTGTAAAACTGAACAAACTGGTCTGCTCAGGCAATCCACTAACATATGGTGGAGGAACACAAGTCCAAGGACAGGGAAGGGGGGGGGGGGGGGGGGGGGGGGGGG
>JBBPCS010000374.1:5699747-5719133 GCA_037974645.1 Hollardia meadi | reverse complement strand
GCACGATGATATCGGCACGACATCGGTATCGGTGAAATCATAATCTCCATTGCGGAAGAATAACAGGTTGATGAAATTGAGAAACCAAATTGCATTATATTTTTTATTTTTATTAAATAAATCTGGATTTTTAGTTGTACACCCTAATAGATAACCACCTCCTACATATGCCTGAATTTTCTCATCAAGATTCAGGCATTGTTCGCTGTTACCTAAATCAAGAACAAGAACACTTTTTACTAGCAGTGCATCTTGAGTATTAGTCAGTCCCTGCTGGAGCCATTTATCTTCTTTTTAAAAATATATAATATAAAAATAAATAAAATGGCAACATATAATAGAGATATACACTTTATCAGTATATGTCTGCCTTTTTTGCTACATACATACTGTCACAAACTGGCTCAAAGAATGTGACAAGAAGGGAGCCCACACACGAGTTATATTTAAAATAAAGGTAAAACTAAGGTTAACACAAATAAACAATAGGACAGTTAGCGACGTCAGCCATGAAAGCAATGTATGGCTGTGTCCTGTGGAGGTGTTGAATGTGCGAAAGCAAAAGAGGAGGCTGCAGGGTAGACATCAGCTGCAGAAAGGGAGAGGCAGGAGGTAGCACATGGGCCAGTTTATACAGCCAAGGGCCCAGGTGAGCTTGATCAGCTGTCGACCTAACATCGTCAGACTCCGAAACAGTGGGAGGGTCGTCACATTACACAAACTCTCACCGCATGTATACATTTTGCTGTGGTCACAGACAGCAAAGTCACCAGGATTGGAAGAAAGGGGAACAAAGACAAAATGCGAAGACCTGTTGAAAAAAAGTGAATATGCACCATGATTTTCCATGCTTGTCCCATTTGAAAGGGTTGACTGGCTGAGAAGTGATGCACACCAGCACCACTAGAGCTGCTAGAGATTCAATGTTATGCTGAAGGACACTTCAGCAGGATGAATAAAATTACCTCCCAAAATCACCAAGCCATCTGCTGTTGGATACAGTAAAACGTCATGAAGAGAATGTCCTCCCCGGAAAAACATAAACATTACCTGTGTTTATGTTTTCTTTACAAGCCGCCTCTTGTGGTTGTGGGAGTAATTCTCTAAGTAAGAAAGACAGAAGTAGGGTGGCGTTATTATATCTTCTTAAAAGGTCTCAGGGAGGAGGTCACAGTGGATGCTTGCATCAACAAAAAAGGTGGCTCTGACAAAGGAGTCCGTAGTTCACACATTCACCGGTAGCAACAGTGAACACAGGTTTATTTCAACCATTACTGCAACTTTGGCAGAGCAGAAAACATTGAAATGAATCCTTTTTGGAACGATCATATAGGTTGTTTTTGGAAGACAGCAACCTATGTTGTCAATAAATTATGAGGATTGTTGGATTTAACCCCACTCTTGAGCTAAAGCACAAAAGGTTAAAGAATTAACCATTGTGCTGCAAATACACTGCAAATAGAACTATGCTGTGATTTTGTCGATATAAAATATGCTGATTGGTGGTAACATCTCCTCCTATCCATCTCTCAGCTGTCTGTCCTCCTGAGACAAATTTGACTGCATTTCATCGTCTCCCATTTCTGTCATACCATCCACCTATCTGCCTGTCCTTCCATCCTTCCCTGGCTCTGCTGACAGTTCTATCAGCCCCTTCTTTCTGTCCGTCCGTTTGTCTGTCTGTCCGGCTGTCTGTCCTGCCCTGGCTGTGTTGACAGCTCCTCGGTCTCATGCCGTCGCAGTGTTCTGCTCCGTCATGGTCACTGGAGCGATGCCTGCACTCTCTCAGCCGATGGACAGGCAACCATTCTTTCTCACACTTTTTTTCCCTCAAATTTTCTTGCCCCTCAAAAGTTTATTTTACCCGATCCCTCACTTGCCGCAGCACTCAATCTCTCTTTCTGTGATCTGTTTCCATCTCCATCCCCCTTCATAGCTGACCATCTTGTTGCTGGGAAGCTGACAGAAAGAAAGACTGGGAGAGGCAGACAGATAGGAAACATGCAGAGCCCTCCCTTGAAGGGCTCTGCTCAGAAAGTCTGCCAGCCAAGCCCAAAGCGTCCCAAAGCGTCCTTCCCCTCCTCTTCATGTCCCCCATGCTGCGCCAGCACCTAGACTAGATGCCTGCCTGTGATGATGTGCCCTCGTACATGGATAAGACAGCTCACGACTTCCAAAACACAAGAGAGGCGCACAGAATAAGACAGAGCTAGACATCTTCGTTTTAATTATATATCAACGCCCTACATGAATCTATTCAAATCTCACATTGAGGAAAACAAATTCAGACGGAGACAGGTCGCAAAACATTTCTAAGGGCTTTTACAGCAAATACACAGAATTCTATTTTTTATCTCCAACATCATGTTCGCCAAATCATAGTCTCAAGGAAAGCAGCCCATCTATGGCTCGTCATACACATTAACCTCTGTTGGAAAAAACGCCGCAGTACAGCACAGTACAGAGCCCAATCCTTACAAGTAGGTCATGGGGAGGTGGGGACGGGGGGTACAGCCCATCTGGAGCAGTGCATTCTGAGTAGTTGACTGCAGATGAAGGGAAGGCGGTGAGAGGATGAGAGCGCTGTACTTAAAACACCCTTTCCGTCTCTCCATCGTCTTCTTTTTCCTTTGCATTTTTTGGTCTCTTGAACCCTGACTGATCTGACTGAGAAATGTCCTGGCAAACCACTTCACCTCCTCAGAGGGAGGGAGCATGATCAGTTAAAATATATCCAAGTGTAGAAGATATGCATATGTACAGAGTGTATTACCTGAGCAGACCTCGTGGTAAGTGGGGTTTGGTGTGAAGCCGCCGGCGTAGCCCACCTGTGTGGAGAAGACCCCTGGAAGCCGCCAGAAAAGTCTCTCAGCTCCCCAGAAACAGCCCATACCTGGACATAAAGACAGCATGCAGACACACATGAACACACAGTATGAGTACTTCTGTGCTATCAAACCAGTTACAGAGGGGCCAAAATTTTACCAAAATATGTCAATAACCACAGACTGGTAACAGAGGATTCCACATTGGGTTGATTCTGATTACAGAAAAGTGTGATTGTGCAGTCTCACCAAATATGATGGTCTCCATGCCTTCTGGGAAAGGCTCCAGAGTGGGATTCCCATTGACTGCATGCTTGCCTGTGATGGGAAACAGTGTGCAAATGTGAAATCAGATCATCACAATGTGTTCAACAGTACAACAGTACAAATTACAGTATGCGAGTTAAGAGCGCCATTAGCAGCTTCAACCAGGCCTAATAGGTCTGCACTTAGTTACAGGCTGACCCAGGCCAGCGGATCAGAGGCAGAGGCTTCTGTGCTGGAAGACATTTAAGAGATTACATGACTTTGACTCCCATTCTATCCCTCCTGTCCTTTCCTCAATACCCCAAATTAAACATAACCATGTAGTTATTTCTTTATCTCCCTGTTATGTATTACGTGCTATGCTTGGCAACACTGGGTTTCCACAAAGAGAACCTTTATGGGCACATGCTTTTATATGAGCAGGGAAGGGCCTCGCAAGTAGACCTAATGCTGTCCTAATCTTTGCCATGTTAAAAATACCTTATAAGTAAAACAAACTGGAGTGCTGAGAGGTGGCAGGGGGTGGCACTCTAATGCCAACTGTACAGCATAGAATTAGAGTGCTAAAAAGGAAGCGTGTGTGTATGTGGAGCCCACAGATGTGTGAGGGGGATTAGGGTTTAAGAAGACTGAGGTGACTTAGTGTGCAAATCTCCACTAAGCAAGGCTGGTTTGTACTGCAACCACTAATATTAGTTTACAGATAAACAGGCCACAGGGTACACTAAGGGCTTAGGCACATATCAATAATGGATGCTTGCTCTAAGTTCAATGTGTGATTACTATCCTCCCGCTTGGGGATGTGATGTGTGACACTGACCTGAATACAAAGAGTCTCTAATCTGATAGAGACATAATAGTTCATTTCCTAGATAGGCCTGGGATGATCTCTAACTGCAACAACAGGCCATAGACCAGTTACCTGCAGTTTATTTTAGACAAAGTGATTACTGTAAAGCCAGAAGCACTGAAAATAAATGGTGCCATGGCTAGACCCTAAAGAATAACGAGTGTTTTGAAGAATATAGGAAGCAAAAGAAGCACTAGATAGATACCACCTATCCTGCTTTGCCACCTCAAGGGCACTTTTTGATATTAGACAAACTTGTTTAGTGTTTCTGTGCAGTAACAGATTGCAGAGCATGAAGGACTCCTAAAATGTCACAGAGGCCTGGCTGCCTTCAGGCAGTGCCTTCCTGCCATCCTGTTGTGCGACAGTTCTGTCTTTTAGCAGCAGGTTGTTTGGCACTGCCAGGTCATGTTCGTGGGCACAGTCAGCTGCAATCAAAGTAGATCTGTGTCAGTGACTGTACGGGCTAAATATTCTCGAACGAGGGGGGCAACTTAAGGTGGTGGGAGGACGGGAAAAATCTTCCTGTAAATTTGTTTTGTCTCTATCCTCTGCTCGCTGTCACCCTCTTGTCCTTTTTTTCTGGCCACAGAGATAAAAAGTACTGAAGTTGCCAAAAGACAGAGAGAGAAAATGAGAGAGTGAGAAAGAGACAAGTGTGCGATAGAGGAGGAGGAGGAGTGGGAGGAGGAGAGTTCAGCCTGCCAAAACAATAAAAGGAGTAAATAGCCAGTGAGAAGCAACAGATGAGGGTAGCAGAAAGGCAGTGAAGGATTCTTTTGGCTTTCAGACCACCATGCCTTTGGGCGCTATATAAAAAGACTAAGTACTTCATCCAAGAGAAAACACAGGAAAAACAAACAGGCACACAAATAAACAAACAAAAAAAAGAGAGGTAAAAATGAAGACAGCCAAGAACATGGCGACACAGCACTGTCCAGAGAAGCCAACTCCGAGCCAAACCTCCCCACCCTCTCGTCTCTCTCAACTACTCTCCATCTTCACTTCACACACTCTTCCTCACACCACCTTCCCATCATCCCTCACTCTCCTCTTACAAACACGTGCACACGTGCCAGCATGCACGCAAGCACGCAATCAACCGCTCAATCACTCACCAACCTCTGTTGTGGGCATTTCTCCCATTGAGCAGCTGGCAGATGTCCAGGTGGTGCCAGGCTGGCTCCTTTCACTGTGCCTAGCCCAGCATTCCCCCCTGCCAGCCCCAGCGCCCACACCCCATTCTGCCAGAATTACCCCACCTAACACACACACAGGCACAGAGAAAGAACTGGCTGAATACCCTCACTACGCTGCCTCAGTACACCAGCAAAAGAAAGAACAGGACGATAAAAAACAAGCAGGGAGGGTGACTGACTGAGCTTACAAAAGATGAAAAACAGGCTGAATTTGGGGGAAAGAGTCATGAAAAGGATTTTTTTTTTTACAACTTGGATGAGATATGGGCGTAATTTCTTTTGTGCGGCTTTGTTTTCGAGGATATCTGAAAAGCACAGTGCTGCCTATACAGTACAGCGGGACTGAAACGGAATACTTTGGTCACCTTTTGTTGCTTTTAGCATGGTGGTTGTAGGCGGCTGGACCAGAACCAAAACATCGGATCCGGCGCCCTGCCACTTTGCTTGCATCATGGTTACTATTAGTCAAGGGCACAACAATCTAACTGCTGCTTAGCGGATAATAACGTCAAGTTTGACTTGTTTCAGCGGGTATTTAGTCTTTGTTACCCTTCGATTCTACCCGTGGTCCTGTGTTTCTCATCCGGTACACTGAAGTCCAAGCGCCGCTTCCCCCTCATGCAGAGACGGGAGAGGTACTATCCCTGGATGCCAAAACTGGTAACGGAAAGGTCGATTTCCAGGCTGCTCAGTTTATTTCCTTCCAAAAATCCATTCTTTCTATTTCCCCCTCTTCCCCCTCTCTCTCTCTCTCTTTCCTCCCTCTCGCTATTCCTCTTTCTAGCTTCACACAGGTTGGCGGAGAGTCAGGCACGAGTCGTCGGAGGAGTGTGATGCTTTATACTGGTGCCAACTACTACCCTCTGCTGTATGGGAGGATGGGTAAGGGCGAGAAAGAGTGGGGCAAAAAAGGGGAGGGGAGTGGAGGAAAGACTTGTGGGAGGTGGTCGATTTTTAAAAACAGTTTCAAACTTTAAGTTTATTTCATCTATATTGCACTTCAAAAAGTGGCAGGATATTCCAGAGCCAAGGAGCCGCTCCAGAAAAAGTCCTGTCCCTGTTAATTTTTTTCTTTTTTCTTATAAAACCGTAAGAGGTAAGCAAAGAATTGATGCTGCTGTGGCCTTAAGGGAAACGGCTGATTTTCAACCAGCTTTATATCAAAACAATGTTATGATATTACAAATTCTTTCCCTGTTGCTTGACCTGTGGATCCAGGTTGCCCTTTTAGTGACTTTCACCGCTGCTTCTGGGGCGAGGAACACTTGATAGGGGCCGTCCCACCTGCGTGGTCTCCTGCGTTTCCTTCTTAGATCTTTTACCATGACTCACATGGTTTTAGGTCATGCAGTTTCCTCTCTGTGGCTCTTGGTTTTTTCACCTGTTTGTGAACATCAGAAAGCACAGAGGACAGGTCTGACCCCCTGCTTATTTGCCGGCTCTAGCTGCGCAGGTGGCCCAGTTTGCAAACTTTCAGACACAAAAAGTATCTATACAAAGAATATAGAAGTAAGATCAAGAGAGAGAGCCCTACGGTCTCAACCTCTCGGATCAAACTCGCCAAACTCAGATCAAACTGCAACAAGGCAGTGGTGATCAAATATAAACCAAGATTTTGTAACTGCACTGCCCATTTCTCACCTAAAATGTTTTCAGAAACATATTTTAGTGTACTGATTAGCTGTATAGAGAAAGTTTTTTCCAACAGGAAGCACTCGTTATATTGTTTCCTATATTGTGAAAACAGGGGCTGAAAAAGTTCAGATCAAACTGTAAAACTAGGAAGTGGTGTTCAAATATGAACCATGGTCCTATTCATTGAGCATTTCTAGCCTAAAATGTTTTCAGTAACATATTTTAGTGAACTGTTTTGCTGTTTTACAAGATCGTTTGTTACCAGCCGGCCACCATACTGTTTCCTGTTTCAAAACGGACGAGCCAAAACCAAGCACTGCCCAACTTGCTGTACATCACCCACCAGCCGGAGCGTTTATTGATCTGGTGCAGCCCAGTGCATTCTGGTTATTGTAGGTTTTTTTTAACCTTTTGAGCAAAAAGGAATAACAACTCTTTTTCTCCGTTTTCTCTGGTTATGTACCACCAATTTCACAAATATTTGCATCTTCCTACAGCATAGACAGCTCAGTTTTATGACAGGATCTTTCCAATCTTCCCAGCAGTTAAATACTTCTTTAAAAAAAATCAATTCAGTTTGCTATTGTGACAAATGCATTTAAAGCTGCCTCTGTTTAGGTAAACTGTCTATACTCTGAAGAGTACAACTTTGAAGCCAACCATACATACCGTATCCTAGCAACGGAAACAGCTGCTATGGAGAAGACTACCTACTATAGCACTGGCCTCATTATCTCCTTCAAGTAAGATGGAGGCACATCCTGTTGGGGGGTTCTCAAATATTGTTACTTAAAAAATATCTGACAAGGAAAGAAGGGATGGCATCCACCTGGTCGGCACAAATAAATATACATTCATGATGTTTTTAACTAAATATATACCACAGCAAATCCATCCATTTTCTTGACGCGGGGGCTAGAGTTCATTCCAATAAGCATTAGGCAAGTATACAGTACACTATTTTGGGTGTCCAATTCACCTGACTGACTGGAAACCGAAGCACCTGAAGGAAAGCCTTGCAGACACTGAGAGAAAATACAAAAGCCACATTTTAGGTTTGAGTCAGATCACAGGACATCCTTGCACTGAGGCAACAGTGGTAATCAGTCAGCCACAGTGCTGCCCATAAGCAAAATCTCTCTCATTTATTTATCTGTTTGTTTACTCCATTTGCATGCTTTCTCATTTACTTACATATTTTTCTTCCTTTCTGAGCCTATTGCAAAAGCCCCCCAAAAAATCAAGGGCATCTGGAGACAGCAGAAAAGGGAAAACAAGAGAAATATATCTTCGCCATGAACCTGCTTTAAAGAATTATAGTGAAGCATGTAACAGAGATTGATTTTGGTCAGCTGACCTCCCCCACCCTGTTTGGAAGAAATATTGGCAGTCCATCCTGCACTGACTCAAAATAATAGCTACTGTGCCCCTACCATGTAGCAATCTGCCACTGGATCATTCTCGCCAAGGTCACAGAGTACATTATACAGACAGGAGCGAGGGAGGGAACGCAGGACGTCTGATGAAGGATCTTCTTCTTCTTACCTCTTATGGTTTTATAAGAGGGTAGAGGAGGAGAAGCAACTTTCAAAATTAGTGATCTTCATTGTAAGAGGGGACAAATGTGCACTCACACACACACACAAGGCTGGGACTGCACAGGGCATATGTGGAGATGTGAAGTCCTTGCAATCCCTAAATCAGTCATGCTTACTGGCCCAAATCAACAAAAACACAGAAGCATGCTATTCCAACACACACTAGAACGAACCCGTCCCCACCTAAGCCACCCCCCACAGTGAAAGGGGAGGAACAGATTTCTGCCATGCGGTGTCTCCGAGCTGCTTCGACAGACGGAGCAGGAACTTACGACGGGGCGGAGCCTTCATGCGCATAATGCCCAGATGGGCCCCTGGACGCTGCGGCACCTCTTTCTCTTATGCACTTACACCCAGCTCCCACAATGCACTGAGTTGGTAAAGACAGGGACCAGGTTCAAAATGGCACCATGTCTCACCTTTGTCACATACTCCTACTAGCCCTCCTGTCCCAAAACAGCAGAATGAAAAGCTGAATGACCTGATAAAACAGGCTGAGGTAAGATGGAGAGGTCCGACTCTTCTACTACATAGCATGAATGGCTGAAATTCTAAACGGGAAGCAAAAGAACGTGTACACATGTTCACATACACTGAAACGGAAAATAACAGTAAAGTGAAACTCCATATTTCCTGTGAGTTCCAGTATGTCTCTGACAGTGCTGAGAATGTGATCCATAGATTTGTTTTATCCTGATTTCATCATCAACTATTCCTAACACAGTCCCACCAACAGGCTTTTGCTGCCACTTCAGATTTTGTGGTTTGTCTGAAAGATTTTATTACTACCCAAAAAATAAAAACAGACTAAACGTATTGCACCAAATACACCTTGGGCATACTTGGTTTAAAAGGTTAAGTATGTTCGATTAGGTTCCCATGGCTATGACTCAAAGGAGAAATCGCTGTTGATAAGGGTAAACTGTGTGAAAACGTTTGTCTGAGAATCAAAAAAAAGTGTATGCCATACCTGATCAACAGTTTCATGTCTCTGTTGTGTTATCTCTCAGCTACACGTTTGGATTGACCTACGGCCTAATTTTTATATGACAGAGAGTCACGTCAAGATTACGAATTTCCTCATGTGAAGGACTCACTCAGACACTTCAAACCACATACACACACTTAAAAAGTGTTGACCCTGTATTTATTTTTTTGCACCTTTGTTGACTGTTTTCTGCAAAATGGAAGCTCAAAAAAGTAAAAAATAAAATAAAATAATGAACAACAGTTAAAATGAGCCATCAAGTTCAAACTCGAATTCCAAAAGACTTTTTGCTCAGGAGCCATGACACCACACTGAACCTGGTAGAGGCCTAAAAGTCAACAGATGTTTGAAAGAGTGCGTCATCAACATTTGCTGCCACTTTGCTCTACAGCCGTCATTTGAATTTCATATTAACTTTACTTTATTCAAATATCTCCGTCTAACTTGATAGCTACTTTACAATATCACTTAAATAGTCCACCACGCATTGCTGTTGTTATGTTCCTGAATAAAAGAGCATGGGGCAAACTTCTGTCGTTTTTGTTTTCTACATGGACTTTTAAGGTTACTCGCGTGCTTTGAAGGCACGCAACTCCGTGCACAACTGTCAACAAGCCAACACCATCATTGTGGATACAACTTGTCACGGAGTGTTATTTACCTGCCACGACCACTTTCTCCTCCCTTCCTTTCAGAGCTCGGTCTCTGCTTGGCAGCTGAGTCTTATCTGCCATCGAGTCAGCGGCAGCGAGCGACACAGAAACCAGAAGGAGCCAAACGGCGCGTGCTTGTGTTGAGGAGAACAACAGTGGAACTAGCAGAGTCTTCCGGGATGCCTCCATTGCGCGTGCCGTGTACGGCAGAGCGAGGGAGGGGTGGAGAGACGGCGGCGAAAACGCCATCAAAATGAATATTCATCACGCGTGGGCAACGTCGTGCACTGCATAATAACTAATCGAGGGGTTAATATGACTTTGGCACAAAAGCCTACAGTGCGGGAAAGAAATTAAATTTAAATAAATATCCACGCCGTTATGCATGCAAATGAGCTCGCGCCAATTATCAGCTCTCATTCTGTGGGAGGTGCTTCTGGTAGTATCAGGTTGGAGTATGGATGTATGGATGAGTGGCGTTGTGGTTCATTTTACATGCTTGTTCTATCCACTGGTAATAGCCCACAAAGTGTTTATAAGCCCTGCATGTATTATACAAATCTATGTATGTACAAACATATGTAAAGAAAAACAGTAGTCATGCCCCTGTGTGTGTACTAAATGTCACTCAACACCAACCATTAATGTTTCTTTAAGACCATAATTCCTATCAGAAGAGAAATGGCCATTTAAAAGTATCCCGTACGATTTGAACACATCTCAAAATATTCTGGTAACTATACCATTTTATGTACATTTGACTCCACGCAGTCCAAATTGGGTCTATATCGATTGTTGTTGTTTTTTGTAATTTAAACCTAAAAATTTCATTAAACCTATTAATTATTAGTATTTTTCTTTTTTTAAAAGTACATAATGTGATATAATATGTAGCTAGGGATCTACCTGGTGGGGTGTGGTGAAACAGTATAAAAGGCGCATTTATCCATTTTGGAGACACTGTTTTCTGTTCTCTACAAGTGATTATCAGTCATTAAAATTTAATCACTTTAATAAATAATACACGTGCCTTCAAGTTGGTCAATCAATGGAATTTTATGGCATACCAACAACATGGAGGCCAAATGCCATGAGAGCGCATGTTAGGTCATCTTTGCTGTTGTTTAGACATGCAGAAAGTTGTAAATTTCAGTCCGCAGTCTTCAAGTAAGCCATATCAAACATCTGGACACAGTACCACAATGAAGGTTGATGTTCAGGATCTATCATCAAATGCTGGATGTGATTTACACTCTGTTATAGATGGAAAATCAATGCACGCACACACAAAAAAAGAAATAAAGATGTGTAAAGCTGAAATGATTAGTTGATTGGAAGTACATTATGCAGCAAGAATATGGTCTTTATCAAGCAAAAAAAAAAACTATATCTCCATTGTGAGGATTTGCTGCTTTTGTCGTTTTGATATTAGTGTTAACTGAACATATTTGGGTTCAGGTCAGGGGGTTGGACAAAACAAGGCCAACGTCACCATGAACTCTGGGAAACTGACGGATAATTTTCCTTACTTTCTGATATTTTACACTAAATCATTAGTTGCAGCCCTAGACAAGTGTCACCAAGAATCTAGAATTCACATGGCCATGTGGCCGAGGGTGCATATACCACATAGCTTCAACATCCTTGGTTGAGGGAACGAAATGCAAAATGCCCACAAAAGACTCAAAGAGTCACAGCCTGCGATGATCATCTCATGCTCAGAAGTGATTTTTTTTTCCACTACAGCCAGACCAGCACTGTGATAGTAATGAGGATGATTATTTACATGTGAGAACTTAAAGCATTCTTGTGCATGCTCTTAACCAGCCAATTTACCAGTAACAAAGAACGCAGGCCATTGTTCCTATATCCTGCAAGCCAGAATAACATCACACCCTGCTGCAATCCCACTTTCCCTTTCTCTCTCTCTTATTTGCCGGGGAAATGAAGCTCAATCACCTGCGGAGGAGCTGAGGGCGGCACAGGGGACTTTGCAATGCAAATGCCAGGTAATTACCCGAAAGCTAGGAGAGTGGAAGCACACAGGATGAAAATAGAGCAGGCAGAGAGAGAGACAGAGATGAACCGAACACTGGGTTCACATGTCTGGTGATGCAGGATGATTGGGGTGTTTTGGGTGTGTGTGTGTGTGTGTGCGTGTGTGTGGATGTAGGAAGAAGAAAGGGGAGAAGGGAGGAGGGGACAAAAAGGTGATGAGAAGCACAGGGATGGATGGGAACCACGTACACACACAGAGAGAGTGTATGGTGTGTGTTCATTTCTTCACTATGCGTGTGTCTGTGAACGTATGTGTGCATCCCTTCAACAAATGATCAATAAATCTCTGCTGTGATAGAGGAAGGATTCACTTTTAATTCAGAAGAATATCTGTGGTGAAGAAAAACAGTTTTTTTTTTTTTTTGCATGAGTGCGGTAGCAGTTTCAGTAGAAGAGTGTGTGTGTGTGTGTGTGTGTGTGTGTGTGTGTGTGTGTGTGTGTGTGTGTGTGTGTGTGTGTGTGTACGCTTGCATGCATAAGTGTTTGCGCCTGGGTGCACCATTGTGTGCGTGCTCTCTAATGGGCACTTGTGTATGTATTGTATGTGCGTGCACGTGGTGGGTGATTGCATATGTTAGTGTGTGTGGCTTGTGTGTTGTACCAGAGGATTCAGTGAGTGTGCCAGCTTGCAGCTGTTTGATTGTCAGTGAGTGAGAGCGAAGCGATGTGCAGATGTGAGTGAGTATCAAAGAGATTATGAAATGACCTGGAATTAAACACTGCAGCGGAGTTTAACCGGGTATTGTGGCATGTTAAGTCCACTGTTTGATTGAGAGGTGGTTTGAAAGCTGCATGTTTATGATTCTCTGGTTTAGACAGTTGAATGCAATTTTATTTAATTTGCTTATTTGTAATTCAATACAGGAATCTAGCGTTTGTTTGATTGTTTGTGGAAGTTATTACCAAGCAATAGTGTGACTCACAAGCAGTTTGCACCTTGACTTTATAGTTACCTCTGATTAACATCTGAACAGAACAGGAGCCAGCCAAACAGAAAACTGTTTTGGCGATTTAGTATAATTGTGGCTTTGCTAAAGTCTCACTTCGCCTAATTAGAATAATAAATCATGCCGCCTCGTTGTTTTCAAAGGGCCCTCCATCGTCTCGCCGAAGCAGGTGGGATTGTGGGATGGTGTGAAAAACAAAGGCTTTGATTGCCGTGCTGAGGCTACAGTCAGTTAAAAGCAATGTGGCGCTCTCCGGGGATTCATAGTCAAAAACTAAGCTGTATCAGTTCATAGACCTGAGTGGGAAAAGCCAACTTGACAAATTTCGATTCATATGCTTGCCCATGCTTGACTTCACTTGACATAAATCACTTGGCTCATTGGAAAATGGAGAGAGGAGATGGGGGGTTTGTTTGAATGACATGAAAGGCTGAGGGGAGATTGCCTGGTGGTACCCTTCCAAGATGATTATTGTGTCTTTCAGTTGCTCTCTTCAGGGAACTAAATACACATTCTGCTTAGGCCACAATATGTTATACCAAGTGACGTTGCAATGTAACATCCTCTCTCTCGCTTTTTCTCTCTGAACTTTACAGACATGGGGTACAAACTATAGCAATAATAAAGTAGACAAAGCACAATATTAATAATAACAGTGTTAACACCTGGGGCTGCACCTAGTTAACTATTTTCACGATGTATTAATCTGCAGATTATTTTCTCAATTAATCCGTGAATCAGAGCCCAAGACAACCTCTTCAGATGTCTTTTAAATAATGGTCCAAAATCCAATTATATTCAATTTACTATCCTAGAAGTCAACAAATTTGAGAAGCTGGAACTGACTCATTTTTAGCCTTTTTACTTACCCACCATCAAAAGAATTCCAATTCTATTTTCTGACTATTGACTAATGAACATCTGTTTTTATCTTATAATCATGGAAGAGTGCACTGTATGGTAAAGCAGCAAAACAGGAGTAAATGCTGACATACAGTACAACTGCACTCTTGTTCATAAATATTCTCAGTCTTGATGCTTTAATGGGAATTTCTGACAATTTTGAGAATATTCCACAGTAAAGGATGAAGTGAACCTCAGTTCAACAGTGTATACACTCCTGTTTAGGCAGCCATGTCTTTTTGTGTATCCTTCTCATTTGATGGTCACTGAGTCTATACTTTCGGTCGGGATGCGTCCCCTCGGCTTCTGCACAGATAGGCAGTCTCTCTTTAGAGCCGTGTAGCATATAATTTTACTGTGAGTTTTGGATTTGTTGTTTCAGTGGTTCAAATAATTAAATTTAATTTGTTCAGTGATTTTTGGGTCATTGTAAAACGGTTGTGGTGTAAGGAGTGCTTACATCGTTAATCTGGAGAGCTCCCGCATCTGAAGGGCTTCAGTATTGAGGGTTTTATAGGGACTGCATTTTGAGTTTTCTGAGATCTCTTTCAATATTGATCATGAGTGAGAAGAGAGGCTCTGCTCTACATTAATTGTTAGGGACTCTTTCTCACAACCCTTTAAACTGTATTATATTGGATCTCTTTGGGATGTTTGTCACTTTAATAAAGTGTAATAAGCTGTTTGAGCCCTACACTTCAGCTGCATTGGGGAAATTGCATGGTAATACCCCATTTTGTCTAATTTAGTGTCTCAGCTTTTTCTTTGAGAGAATTCACTTTCAGACCAAATTTTTCTACTGAAGTTCAGATGCTGTAAACAATAACAGCAGGCAGAGGTGGAGGAAGTACTACATCATTTTCTAGCTCAAACTACCAATGCCATACTGTGAAAATACTCCATTACAAGTAAAAGTCCTGCAATCAAAATTCTACTCTAATAAAAGTACAGACGCATTGGCAACAGAATGTACTCAAGTAAAGTAGAAGTACTCATTAGCCAGAACTGTCCCTGTCAGCGTTATTGCATGATTATTATTATTATACATTAACCTGTAATTCTGTCAATTTGGAGCAAATGTATCTGTTTTATATACTGCTGTGTAGTTTAACCCCCTGATTTTCAAAGTGGGGGGCCACCAGGGGGGCCTCAGCAAATTGGACTGAAGATGAGGGAAAATGGAAATAAATAAATTAAAATTTTTTTAAATTATTATTATTATTAAATTGATTTATTAATGATTTTTAATGGTCTGCCTGTGACATCATCACAGGTCACAGGCCAGTGCTGACCTCGTAACGTCTGCACCTGCAACAAAGCTGATCTGCGCCTGAATGTTAGCCCGCTAGCTAGCTAGCACCAACTGACAAAAAAGGACAAGCTTCTGAAAAGGAAGAGACCTGACGACCAGAACAACAGCCCAGCTGACAAAAGCTCAGCTGCAAAAAATCCAAAGAGCTCCTGGCCAAGTAAAACTCACAAGTATGAGGCAGAATACATAAAGTATGGATTTACAGCAACAAGTAAGAATGGCTATGACTGCCCCAAATGCGTTCTCTGCCTCGAGACCCTCTCAAACGAGCTGTAGTATTGTCAATGGGTTTTTAAAGACACCTTCCAAAAAGGGGGCCTCGGCCATAACTAAACACCTGGTTTAACCTATAATAATGGATATATTTTATTAACTGATTATATTTTTTGTATGTAAAATTTTGTTCTGAAAAATAACTTTATACATAGGCTGGGATGCTGTGAAAATCAAAAGAGAATTAAATCATTTGCAACGGTTTTACAAAGTGTTCCCAGGCCCTTGTAACAACATTCTTTATACAATCATGCGTTTCACAAAGAGTCTTTCAAGGATGCCCCTTTCATACCCAATCATGATACTATCACCTGTTACCAATTAACCTGTGGAATGTTCCAAACAGGTGTTTTTGAGCATTCCACAACTTTCCCAGTCTATTGTTACCCCCGTCCCAACTTGTTTGAAACGTGTTACTGGCTTTAAATTCACAATAAGCATAAAAAATATTTTTGAACTCAGCATTGTATATACAGACTAGTACTACTACAGGCAGAAAGAACTTTTGATATCATAGGATGCTTTATGCAGATACAAGTAGAGGGAGACGACAGAGATAGAGAAACGGAGAAAAAGAGGTGATTCGAGCGAGCTGAGTGCAGCTATATAATGCCAGTCTACTTCCTCTTCCTCTCGCGCTCCACCCATGCTAAGAGTGGCTGGGCTAAGCCACTCTTGCCCTACATACAGCCTAAACAGCAGATTACTGACTGTCCCTCTAATCCCATGCACCAGGGCATGTGCCACTGTCACCATGCACCAACCATCCAATCACCCTGCAGCCACCGTCACCATTCCTGCTGTTCTGCTAGCGGTGCAACCCCCACACCCCAACCATCTCTGCTTTTGGTCAGTCATTTTGGATTTTCAGTTTTATTTCTAGCCGAATAAGGCACGCTGGAAGCAGAGATATCGAAATACTTCACTCCACTCGAATCTCTCTCGCTCCGTCTTCCCTAGCAACACCCTGTCCCATCCTCATCCTCCCAGTGCCCCCCACCCTTTCCCAGTTTTAACCTCCTCATGACCACCTGGCATGGGATAGCTTCCTTCAGTCCCTTAGCCTCACCTAAACCACCAGGCCTGAGATTAGGGTTAATCTGGACGTTGTGTCATCCTGTATCTATCCACCACCCCCACAGCCCCATTCTTTCCTCCCTCTCTGCCTCCCTCCCTTCCTCCTCTTTACCAAAGAGGCTTTGGTTTAAAATCCTTTATTGTGAACCCCACGCTCCCCTCGCAGTGTCTTTCTGCCTGCTGCCAACTGCAACTTTTCCTCCCGCACCACAGCCTCAGCCAATCCTTAAACAGATACTGTCCCCAAGCGATGTTGGTTAAAAGATGTGAGCAAAGGATTTCTACATTATCGCTCTCTTTAGAATAAATTTAGAATTCGGCAAGCACAAGTACTACGAAATAAAATGAAATACTGGCTTGTATATGTGTGCATATGAGCGTGCGGTAATACATGACTATACTTAGAAAGAGGGCAAACAGTGTGATGACTTGCCATAATGGTGTGCATGCAGCGCTGTAATGCCGTATGTGTGCATCTTTGTCCGTGAATGTCTAGGAGTGCTTGCACAATTCATATGAACAAGGGATTTAGATGAGAGTCTAGAGAATTCATCCTCCACTCTGCTGTCCCAATCACCCAACCCCCAGTGGATTTATCCAGCCGAGCTCTCCCAGCCCTCTCACCCCGAGGACAGACTGAAGGCACGGAGGCCTGAGTTGGATGAAGAGACTCCACAATGGAGCACACTACAAAGATGCGTATAGAATGAAAACAAAAAGGGGGAAAAGACACATAGTGCTAAAGCCCATTTTCATTTTTTTTTGTCTTCGGAAATGAATGGCAAATTCTCCCTCAAGCAAAGTCTCCTTTCTTGAGTTGAAAAGCCAGGAAAAAAGCACTTGGCAGACAGAAACTGGTAGAATGGAGAGAGGTAGAGAGGCAGCGAGAGATGTAGGCCAGCAATAAAGTCTCTTATCATAAGAGGGCAGAGAGAAAGACCCTTGAGCATGAGAACCTGCATGAGTTGGATGCTTTAATGAGAAAATGGCATGGAGGATTCGTTGAAATGATCACAAGATGCTGAGCTTCTAACGTTAATGTCAAACTCCTTGGGTAATCATATTCAGCCAGTTTGTTGAGCACTGTTTAATTTGCTCCGATTACACAGATAGTGTGTTCACTTATTAAAAAGTCTGAGTACATGTAACATAGTGATTATTCATAGGGTTCAAGCGTATGATTCCCAGTCAGACAGAGGCTCCTAATGCACACGAACACAAAACACACATAAATGTAGTACGAACCTGATGACATTATCATTTGTGTAGCAGACCTTAATGCACAGCGGTAGGATAGGATGCTAAAGGTCTCCTAAATGGATTAGGAGTATGGAATCCCAGTAACTTGAGTGAAAACGAGCAGCGAGATGCGGGACTGCCCGGTAGAGCGAGAGCGACTGATTAAAGGGGAGAGAGTGACAGAACATGCTGAGATAGGAAAAAGTGGGAGAGTGAGGGGCAAAAACGAAGAATGTTCAAAGTGATTGTGCAAGAGTGCAAAATGTCCACAGAGAGCAAGAAGGAGAGAGCGAACGATGTAGCTAACGGATGTAAATTAATTGCTGTCATGTGGATTCTGATCCCAATAAATCAGGGTCAGTGTGGTCTCCTGTGCCATCTCTGCATGGTTGGAAAAAGGCAGGGGGGTACATGCAAATATATATGTACAAAAATCTGAAGAAATGTATAAATATATATACTGTTATTCAAATGTAATAAAGAATTAAAGAATTGAACAAGAAATATGGGAAATGTTCTGGTCCGTGTGCAATGTAAATGTAAACAAGATCACATGGAACTTTGTGCTTGAGTGTGTACAAAATAATATATCTACTAAATTATGACATTATGACAAAAATTAGGATAACAATATCAGCTTTTTTAAAAATCTGTGGAACCACAAAAGTTGTGTAAAACATGAAATAAATGTGAACAAATTAACAGCAGTGTGAAATAAAAGTCACTGCAGCGCTGCAACACTTGCCGTCCTATAATCTGCCTACACGTGATATTTGGGATCCAGCGTGCCGTGCCATAAGATCCCGTTCATCATGAGGATCTTTTGGAAAATGCACCTCAAGTCCAAACTGGGTGCCAACTAGTGCAGACCTAACAGGGTTATAAATGCAATGTGGTCCAATGAATTAGCCATGCTTATTATTGAAAATTACCACTGTGCTTTCTGCTTAACTAGGCTGCAAAATTGATTTACCTTATTTCCCCAGTCTATGACCATCACAAAGACATCCTGTTATTATGAGGGCTATGAGTATTATTGTATGTGTTAATCAGAAAATATGTGAAGCATGCATTTTAATTACAAATCATACAAGGGCATTTTTTAAAAAACAAACAAAAGCCCTTGCCCACACATTAAAAGAAGCCGCCACGCTGCGACAACACCAAATCATAATAATAAAAAAAAACAAAAAAACAATGCTGATGTTAATGTTTCCATATTTTTAAAATCACTTCTAATTGAATACACTTTACAGTACAGTATGCCCCTTATTATATACACCGTGTTTTCTTTGATACTGTATGCCCCAAAGCAAATCACTCATGTTCAAACAGTAATATCTGAACATGACAGAAATGGTGCAAAATGGGAAGTAGGTCACACAGCAATTTATTTGACAAAAAGGGGTGGGGGTGGGGAACTGAGGCATGGTGTATGCAGAGGCAGCGGCAAAGGGGAAGGGTTTTGGAAACACAGATCAGATAGCGTGTGTGTCTGTGTGTGTGTGTGTGTGTGTGTGTGTGTGTGTGTGTGTGTGTGTGTGTGTGTGTGTGTGTGTGTG
>JBBPCS010000374.1:5677548-5697722 GCA_037974645.1 Hollardia meadi | reverse complement strand
GTGTGTGTGTGTGTGTGTGTGTGTGTGTGTGTGTGTGTGTGTGTGTGTGTGTGTGTGTGTGTGTGTGTGTCATGTTTGCATGTGTATGCATAACTTTGTGTTTATGAGAGTGTTTGGACTGAGCCGCATCTCTGCCTTTAGTGTAGCTCAAAATGCTGCTGACAGTCTGAAAAAAAAAACTTTTGACATTTAGCTTTTCTCAAAATAACAACTGACGCCACTAATACTAACTGAACATGTCTCCGAATTATCCGTCTGTACCTGTCCGTTTTTGCAGTTTTGCTGAAAGATGAGAGACAGATCATATTTTCCATGAAAAATAATATATCAAATTCTAGGATATTTTATTCCCCCCAGGTATGTAATTCTGCATGATATTGAAATAGATATTTTTTTTAACGCTTTTTACTAAAATGAAGATCAAAGGGTGTGAAGTAAATGTGTGTCAAATTGCTTCTGGAAAGACATGCAGCCGTTTCGCCTGCATGGTTTTGGTAATGCCTGACAAATATCACACTACCAAGCAGTACTTGAACTAGGTGATTAAAACTTCCAACATTCCTCATAACTGCACTTTTGCAGATAGCTGAACATCAGAAAAGTAATACTATCCGTCTGTGCAGAACACAAAAATCAGAGAGATATTAGTCTATTTGACACACATACTAAAAAAAAGGGTAATCACCTCAACAGCTGATATGTTATGCTTTTAGTGTCAATGTTCATAAAACTGCACTAATTATTCTAACGCTTCAAGCACATTTGAAATATTGATGAGGTGTTTCATTTGATTTCATTTGTAAAATATTATTGGCCTTAACTCCTACATGGACTGCAGATGTAAAAAGAAAGAAAGGGGCATAAGTCTGAACAGTTGTAGAAAAATGGTAAAACTAAGACTGATATAAGCAAAAATTCCTTGATTGCAATGAGCTCAGTCAAAACATGAACACATAAAAAATATAAAAATACACTCGCGCAGAAAGGATCTATTCCTGCATGGATATGACTTTCTCAAAATAATGAGAAAGGTTAGGAGCGGGGGTATGTTGGGATGAGCCAAGTGGTGAAGTGAGGCATGACACAGGAAAGAGCAATGGAGGGCTGGGGGCAGCAAGGGATGGAGAAGGACTGGTGAAAAATAAAAAGAGGTGAGGTGGGCCCTGGTGGTTACAGCTCTGTTGCGTGGACAAGTGTGTGTGTGTGTGTGTGTGTACGCGTGTGTGTGTGAGTGTGCTTGTATAAGAGGTAAAAGAGAAGGGGGGGGGGGGGGGGTGGTGTTCAGTGCGGCTGTCCCCGTCCCGGGATCAGCTGAGGGCCACGGATGATGGAGCAGAGAGGGGTCAAGGGTCAAAGCCTTGCATTGTCAGCCTGGCCCTGCTCTCCTGTGGGGCTCCCTCCCTCTCTCGGCCCCCTCCTCCATCCATCCCCTGCTGCCTCCTCCACATTTACATACATTTATCAACACAGCGCGTCGCCGCGGCTCGACGGGCTAGAGCATGCACTGCATGCATTACTGGCTGACTACCCTGCGGTCTGCGCCGCCGCAGCTCGTGCATTCATTGCAAAAGCCATATTTGTAAGCATTTTATATTGTGCTCAGGCACTGATGCATGATACATACACGCATCTGCATGAAATGTGACTGCGTTGTATATAAGATATAACAGATTTTTGTGAGTGTCTACACGCACATCTGTGTGTGTGTGAGTGAGTGTGTGTGTGTGTGTGTGTGTGTGTGTGTGTGTGTGTGTGTGTGTGCAGGACAAGACAGGGCCTCCCACCCCCCCACCGCACCCCAGTATTAGGACTACCCTCCTCACCCCTCGTCCCCCCTCCCATTCCCACCACCCCCTACACACACCTCCCCCACTTTGCCTGTGTAATCCTTGCCAGCT
The DNA here is from genome assembly GCA_037974645.1 of Hollardia meadi. Taxonomy (NCBI): domain Eukaryota; kingdom Metazoa; phylum Chordata; class Actinopteri; order Tetraodontiformes; family Triacanthodidae; genus Hollardia; species Hollardia meadi. Next base: position 5,695,824 of record JBBPCS010000374.1, on the reverse strand, counting down.
GGCCCTGTTGGCTAATCCCTCTGCACTGATCAGCTGGGCCACGCATCCAGTACGGGACAGGACAGGGACAGGGGCAGATAGGGGCGGGATGCTCTGTGTGTGTGTGTGTGTGTGTGTGTGTGTGTGTGAGGTGGGGGGTGGTGTCAACCAGAAAGCATAAATTGAAGCCTGTGCCTTCGCCTCGGCGCAGTGTGTCTGTGTGTGAGCCAGTTGCCTGTTCCTCCTCGTCCGTCCATCCCTTATCTCTGTCCTTCTCCTCCTTCTCCCTTGGATCCTTATACATATATATACCTGCCTGGCGTATATATGTATATTTTACATCTTGGGCTTTTTGTCTTCCTTTTTGGTTTTGTCTTGAGCAGATCCAAATGGATTTTTTTAAATGGTGTTGACTGGGGTAGAATTAAGCTGAGTTTTTTTTTTTTTCCTGCTACCCTCTCTCCTCTTTCCCCTGACTGCATGCGTGACACCTGCCTGCCTGCCTCCTGTCCCTTCAGCCCCCTTGTCCGCCATCCCATCACCCCCTCCTGTGTGCCTGCTCCCCTGCTCCTCTTCCCAACCCGCAAGGACCTTCACAGGATGGAGCTGCGCAGTCACAGCTACAACTACAGCAACAACAAAACAAAACCAGGACCAAGGACCTGAAGGAGGAAATACTCTGCAGCTCCTCTGCTATTTTTTTTGCCATCGTCTTTAGAAAGGAAGGATATGTTTGATCTGAGCAAACTCTGTTCTGCTTGTGCAACAGTAGTGTTCGATAGGAAAATAGAGAGGAATTTAACGCAGTGGTCAAAGAGTTTAAAAAGAAAGGGAATTTAAATGTAACAGTTTTCTGATTGTGAGAGTCCTGTGTAATGGCTAAATTTTGTGTTTCACCTTTTTTTTGTCATACATCGGTATTTACTCTTTGCTAAATTATTTATCTGTGCAATGTAGTTATTAATCACATGGATGGAGACTCTTGTTATTTAGATCCTGTTTTCCAGTCTGTACATTGCTATACTTGCATGCGCAGAGTGCACAGAGAGAGAGAGAGATAGAGAGAGAGAGAACAGGAGAGTAGGAGGGAGGGAGAGAGGGAGGGAGGGTAAGGGGAGATAACGACACAGCTTTACCAATTGTAATGAAGAACTGCTTGGTCTGATTAAACCATATCCAAGCTCTTAACCAGGAACAGTGGAGGCAGCGCTATGGTGAGGCATAGGCATAGCGGCGCATCGCAGTGTGTACTCATAAATATCTAGTTGCCATCCTTTGTTTTGCTCTGAGGGGAAGATGGTCTGCAGGAATGGTAGCAATCAGGTAGCTGGGCTGCTGCTCTCTTCATGGTGCAACAAAGGTAGCTTTGCTCGCTCACTCTATCTCACTCCCTGTTTCTCTGTGGTGCTTTTTTTTTTTTTTAATGATGTACTGTAGTGTGTGTATACAGAGAATGCCTTACTGCTGCAACAGCTGCTTTGATGATCACTAGATGTATTTTTTTTTCTTCCTTTTGTTCACATTTTGTTGCTGGAAACCCTTTCTTGCACATCCAGAAACGCATGCATGCATTCACACACTCCAGACATGTTCAGTGAGAGGAATCAGGAATCACAATGTCATTGGCTTGCATCTTAAGTGTTTTCCCCCCAGTATTGTCTGTATAGAAAACCTGTTTTCATTGCAAAAGGAGGATACACGTCGGTGTGGGATTAGCATGCAATGTACTTTGACGTGTGAAAGGACCGCATAGCCACCTCTGAGCCCACAGGGAAGAGAGATCACAGGTGAGGAGAGAGGAGAGAGAAGGACAAAGTCAAATATTGATGGACTGAGAAAATACAACAATGTGATGCACTTTTGAGATTGAGAAGGTGACGGCGTTTAGCAAATAGTGTTTATGTTAAAAAAAAAGAAATCGCTGTACAACATGAACACCAAGGAGGGGGAAAGTGTTGCTAAAAGCAGGGTAAGTGACTAGAACAGGATACAAAAGGAACCGAGAACGTTTTGGAAGTTTTGGGTTTGAGCTCTTTGTGTTCACAGTGGACCTTGATTTAATTTCAATACAATTAAGGCACGCGGTGAATGCCAAGAGAGAAGCCTCAGTCTTCGCTCACCTGAGAGACGAGCAAAAAGCCGCCACAGGACAGGAGAGTGGCACTGGTAACGGCACAGATGGATGTTCGCTACGATCCTATGAGATTAACGAGCAATAGCATTAACAGGAGCTGAGAAGAAGCATTAGGCAAAGAGGTTACAGAGCAGTGACCTATAGGACAGGCGCGCAGATCAGTTCACACAAATCTAGGAGAGGTATTATTAAGACATACAGGAAACACAGTTGAGAGAAATGCACCACAATCACTGGGCACTAGACTAAGAAATATACTGGTTTCCATAAAGGTGGAACAGACAGAGCCGTAGGCAGCCTACCAGTGTTGGTCCTGTAGCCAAATGGACAGAGGGATCACACCAGGGGGATTTGCCATGTGGTGACAGAGGGCCACTTCAAAGGTCTGTATGTTTACGCATGAGCGTACACTTGCCCTATCTGAGTGGAAGATAGGAAAACACAGTGAGAATCCTATAAGAGCGTGATGTGCTGTTGTAGGAGAATTGGTGTTTTTCTACTCATAAAAGGCGACAAACTCCTGAATCATTCCCATGCATGCCGGTTTATTTTACTGAACACATTCCAACGACCATCCACACTCTGAAAATATGGCTTTGCACTTATTTTTGAATTATAAGTTAAATTAAAACATTTTTGGGGGGGTTTGTTTGTGAGTGTTAATATCACACTTTGGTTTGTGTTTTTTATTGCTGCAAAAAGTCTTAATAAAGAAGTCATTTCATGGACAACATTTCTATTTGCACTATCTAGTATTCTTTTCAAAGTAAAAAAAAAAAAAAAGGCCCAAAGCACATCAAGTCATTTAAATAATGAGCTTTATTTCAACTCCTATAATCACAGAGCTGCATTAAATGATTCGAAATCGCTGTAGGCGATAGAGAAGCGTGTTGACCTACATCTCAGATTATGGAGACGCAATAAGCAAAAAAATGATATAGATTCTGTTTGAGCTCATTTAAATACCGCTGTAGCTTCAATTCTACATTTCTAAGGCTTAATCTGTGCAGAATATGACTCAAAATGCATTTGTTGTACAAAAAAAGATAAAATCATCACAAAAACAATCATAGCATCCAAGTACAAACAAAAAAAATTTAGGCTGGAGATTTTAAGGTCAACACAAAACACATTTTCCCTCCTAGAATAGGCTACATCCTGCATCTATATTAGGCCTATGTGCTTCTTTATGTTTTGATAGTGGATGACATTTCATTATTGCCTGTCATCTCCACACAAGAGCGTGCAGAGGGCAAGTGTGCCACATATGTTGAGACAGAGGTCATCAACTGTTGTCGGGGCCCCATCGCCTGTCTACTCATTATGCATTTTCAAAACTCTCAATAGAATTAGGACACAAGGAGAAATGAGGGGGTAATACTCAATATGTCAACAGTGCGGGACCCCTGGCGATGGTGAGCAGGTGACCGCATATAGACCCCCCACCCCCCACCCCCCACGTGCTAAAAACATTCATCATCATGACATATTCTTATAGCCTGAATTTTTTTTTTCTTAGCTCATAGTGCTTTTAGTTATGATGCAAAATATTGCTGATAAACTGGTGACAGGTGTGGAATTATAGTCTAAGAGGGCCAAAATCACTTTAAAGTGAACATTGAAGATAATATATAACAGCCTTCATTTGCCAAATACAACTGAATACGATTAAATGACTGAACATGTTTGATTTTCAATGAAAAATAAAGCAGTTAAAGCTATTGTCCTATATTGCTGCGTTTTTCGGCTTACCTGCTGTTTTTTTTGTCTTCTTCTCGTTTGATTATTAGAGGCTGGCTTTTCGAAACAAAACGCACGAAAAGAGAGAAGAAATCTAATTTAGTCATGTAAATAGGGGTCGGGCTGGCGACATGGTGAAGCGTCACTAATGGAAGAAAGAGATGGATGCCTTATGATAATGAGGGGAAAATAAAGCAGAACCATGACCTTGCAGAGCAATATGAACCCACTGACACATCGCACCGAATGCGTGGCTCTCTGAACAATACTTCCTGTAGGACACAATACAATAGACAGATGTTTTAAATATTTGGAATATTTGGATTTACAGAGGATAGCAGAGACTAGTAATATATAATCTCTTGGGTCACACACACACACACACAGGAATTTCTCCTTTCACTACTGCAGGGCAACTTATTCTGTTTCTCCATCTCCTCTATGCATTTAGCTTAATGTGCGCTCTGAGATGTGAGTGCATGACCTCCTCCCCTCTTCTTTTTCGCCTTCAACACCACCTCCTCCTCCTCCACCACCACCACCACTCTCTCTCCCCATGGTCCCATTTCCCTTTCTTCTTCTCCTCCTCCATCGTCTCGGTGGCTGTATCTGCCTCTCTTTTATGGCCGTTCATTTGCATCCCAGGAGGGGCAAACGGGCGTCCCCAGAGACGCGCAGATAAGGGTCAAAGGAGATCCCCTTGAGGCGGCGTGTTTGCCACGCACCCTCGTCGCAGACACGACACGTGCCGTCGACAGCCCTCCCCCCTTCTCGACAGCCGCACAACGCACGCGCACGCACACACACACACACAGAGTTGTTCTCTTACCAAGACCTGAACTACAGTCCAAAAAGCTGGGTTATCGCCTGAGGTTCACTAGTTTTAACACCATCACCATGCAGCGAGGCCTACTTTGTCATGAAACTATCCTACTTTAAGTTGTGTAAGTTGTAAGTTGTGGTTAGGTAGGCTACTCCATCAAAATTCAAGTCAAAATTTTGACTTTTTATTTTTTAAACAATAGGCCTATTATCTAATAAAAAAATTGATGGAAAAGTGGTTCATCAGTAGCTATCATATATGCAACATTTCCTGTGAATTAAGCCACTGCGTATTAGGGTATTTTAAGCTATAGGCGTAACTCGTAGCTCAATTTACAGAGGCTATAGGCTAATCAAGAATAGTAGACCTATTAAAAGCAGTGATTTCTGGACAGATCACTAAGGTTTTTATACAAGGCCTAGCGTTTATAGTGCTATTTGTAACGTTTGCAAACACACCAGTGTCGGTTCAAAAAAATAATAATTACTGGTCATGTACTTATTAATTTGAGGGTTGTGATTTCATGGCCCGGGTTAATCTGAAATGTAGAAAATTTCATGTCTTGCTGTTCACGGTGTTATGGGTCACATGAATCATCAAATCTAAATAAGATTACAGAGCACTGTTCAAAATGTTTTATAACCTAAAAAACACGTTTTTGACCGTCTACGACAGGTGAAAAAGCGCAGTTACGTCATTAAAAAAAAAGAAGCTTTAAAACAAACCAATAGCCGAATGTACCTACAGAAGGCCCTGGGTCCCGTTTTGGAAACCGGTCGGTCCCCGGCTGAAGAGCCCGTCCTCTGGTCAGGATAGAAACTGAACAGCAGTAAATAATAATGCGTCTCCCTCTTGTGGTCGCTGCGTGCACTACAACTGCACTGACGAGGAGAGAAAATGGCGGATTACAGATAACTTTCCTAATAATCCGTTTGTACACATGTACAAACAGATATATGCAATTTCACTACTTTTAAAAATTAGCTAGCGGCCATACATCTTAAAATAAATGTTATAACCCGATATGCAAATTTAAACAAAGGACCACATTGTAGTGTTGTTGCCACAGAACATAACGGTAAAAAACAGATTTTACTCATTCAGGAAATCCAAACATTAATTTCGCCTGGTGTAAAGGAGAGGATACAACCCAAATTGACAGGTATAACAGACCACCTACGTGACTAAAGAAAATAAGGCTAATAAGGAGAAAAACCCAGACACCACTTTGTGGAGCATCTTTATTACACCACAAATAAAAGCCAGTAGTTCTGAAAGAGGACCTTGCGATTGTTTCAACATTCTGAAATGGTGGAAGCTGATTGTGATATAGTATGTATAGTTGGCTGAGCAGTCAGAAATGGGAGTGTGGAGGACACGGCGGGTTTGGAAAGTAGAGGTAAGAAATGCAGGGTACAGTAATGAAAATTTAAATTAGGATAAGGAGTGGACGGGTTGAGTATGAAGGTTAGCGGAAACACATTCATTCATATACCCAGCTGGGAAAAGAAAAATATATGAAACGAATGCAGACACGCAGGACAAAATTGCTTTACACAGTCAAACAAGGGGAATGCACACAAGTTCTGCTGAATATACCACATTTATTACTTTTGAACTGATTAATAGAAGAAGAGTGGGGGCAAGGCCACTCGCATCGCTGTCTTTAGAAAACTGAGGAAGGAGGGAGGGAAAAAAAACAACAAAAAACACGAAAGCAGCCCAAAGCATCAATGAAGTAACTTGTCCAAGAGAAAGATAGAGGGTAAATAAAGTCCAATGAAGACTGTTAACAGGGGGCCCCAATTTTTTTAGACCATAAAATTATACACTGAGCAAAGCTCATCAACTTAACATTTCTTTTGCTTTCAAACTCTTGACCCCCCTTCTCTACTCTTCCTCTCCAGACCCTACCATCCCCACACACTCCAACACATGCGAAATCAAACCAGAGGGCCATTCTGAACATCTGCAGTCCTCTTAAACAAAAACATGGCAAGCATGTACAACACAGATTCTGGAGTGAGCGTAGTTGACAATCGCCTACGATGAAAATCCACTGAGGAGGAAACTCCACTGGGTCCTGGTAGAAGATGTGAGCAATCCTTAGAAGACGGTGGGAGATGAGGGAGGTTTACAAAGAAAATGAGACAAACTGCCCATTTTTCACTTCGGGACACTATCATAAGCAAACACTACAAATTTCTATTGGATTTGTGTGTTTGTGAAAGAATTACAGACTTGCTCTTGGACCATAAAAACAGAGGATGATCCTTTCATTTAAAATAAGAAAAAAGCAGCATACAAGGGGGAAAGCATATGTAGTGGAATGGGGTGGGACAAAAAAGATTTCACCTAAGGATGCTATGCATTTAGTTGTAGTCCTATGAATAATCGTTTCCTTTTCTTTTTACTACAAGTTCGAAGTAAGTCTTTAAAGTCAAAAGAAATCAAGAAAGTCTTCATTTAGTTTATGTCCTTGGTTAATTCTTCACCCCTATTAGATTTTTTTTTAGAGATCTGGATGTAATGATGTAATGGGGTGGACAGGGCTTTTGGGAGGGGGGGGCACTGCAGTCTTTTGACCAAAGCACCAACTGTTACTTGACTCGTCCTTGGCGCTCCTACAACACAAAAAGGACATCAGGTTACACAATTGGATACAAATTATTTTGCATTTTGAAACTACAGTTGACAAAGATCTCTACACGCTCTTCTGGTTCACTCTTTGAGGATGGTGCACATCACTATCGCTTCCATTTTATTTACGTTTTTGCTCATTATTAATACAGCAACTCTTGCCCAACTATAAAAGACAGTTATAGATGTTTTAGATGCTTTATTCCTGACCAAAATTTAAAAAAAGATCTGAAGATTTCAAGCAGTATCCATCAAGTTTCACAGTAACATGTAATCTGCGACAGCATACGGCAACAGTTGAAGCAAGTTACCTGAAGCCTGTAATGACTCCTGTTGCTTGGGTTGCTGGGATATGGCTCACTGCCTTGGACCTCCACCTGTCACACAGAGAAGTGAAAACTGAGAACCGCAAAAGATTCTAACAGACAGTCGCTATATTTAAATCACATCTTTGTCACAAACTTGACCAAAAAGATTATAGAGAAACCAGTCGAGATTTTGGAACAGCAGAGGATTTTGATAAATCTGTAACTTTGCATTAACCACACCAGTTCATGATGAAAAGCTAAGATGTAGAACACTGCCTACAGAAATCATACGTTAGATTCAGGTACAAATGCCTCGTATGCAAAAGCTAAACCTAACATTATACACAAATTACTAATTTCAAACTTGGATTTACAATGCAATCTCTGGATAGTTTTAAATTTCATATACCGACAGAGCTCATTACTTGTATTCATCACAATACTGTCAATACCATGCTCAAAAGTCACCCAAGGTTCTCAAAACTGAGTGTCAATATAAAAACAGTTCTTAAGATACATCATTAAACAGTTAGTGAAAACTGCTGGTCAGGCTTATTTAGATTTTTAAAACACATAAGCCCTTAAAATGCAATGAAGATCATAGCATTTCATAAAATACCCGAAGAAAACTGATTAATATAATTGCAAAATAATGAATTTGTATGAAGGATAATGAGTTACAATTATAGCTATAGTCTTGCTTGCTGTTAAGTGTAAGAAAGAAAACTATCAGCTATATGACCAACTCTTTTCTCAAACTTATTTTTCATGGCTTTTAAAAACATCAGTAACCTTCAATCAGCAAATTTATGTGGCTTCAACCAGCTATACACTATGCTTCTTAAGTATACTCCAAACATACAAAGATACAGTGGAGTAAATTGTGTAAATCCAACTGTGGATCCAAATAAAACAGTTCTTGGCAACTGAAAGCACAACACACCAGAGGATAAAGGTTTCTATATCTACACAAACAATCTTTTCTACATCCACTACTATCAAGTAGCCAAAAAAATAAAAATTTACAAAAGGTTAATGTATTGTGTTAAAGCAACATTATGCAACTATTTTACCTTATATAACAGTTTAAAATCATTTTGATGGTACACAGATTTTAATAGGGAGAATGGTGCCTTCAACATTCCCACAATGCCTGTTCTTGCTCTATGCATCTTGGGGGAGCAGGTATGATCTCTCACCACAAGTGAGTAACACTTTATGCAACCAACTATGATGGTAAACCTGAACCATATGGAGAAAATGTTTTCAGGTCTTCCCTCTGATGTCCTCCGTTTGCTCTGCATCAACTCTTGGTGATTTAAGAAGTTACCCAATAGACAGCTTTACTTGTTGCTAAAAGTAACCGCTAACTGTAGCTGCCGTGAGCCCAGTTAGCCATGCAGGTAGCTGGCTTTGCTTGGACTGGGAGCTCAGAGCACAAGGGTGTTTGTGTTTACATCTCTAGCGTAGGAGCTTTGGACCACAGGGAGGAGGTGGTTTTCAGGCCCAGAGTGGGGAATGCCGGTGGGAGGTAGTGCTGGGATGGGCACAAGAACCGGAGGCGAGTAAATGGGGAATGAAACCAAGCTCAGCAGCCTCTATAGACATCATGATAGATGCGGTGAGACCCAAGAGGATGGTGACAAATAAAGCCAAGAACAGAAAATTGACTGGGCAAGAGTATATCTCAGTTTGGCCTTTAGTTGTTGGAGAGAGCCTCTCGAAATGAAAAGCTGACTTTTGTGTTGGACGAGTAAGTAATTTTAGCTGGCTTGCTAAGTCTTGTTATTATGTGAAGCACTTTGTGTTACATTTTGTTTGTATGAAAAGTGCTATACAAATAAAGTCTGAATGATTGTACAGCTGTCCTTAACTATAACAGTAGAGTACAGAGTTGGAATTCGAAAATGTAGCGGTGCCAAATTGCAAAAATACCAGTTATTGCATATAATGTTGCTTTAAGGAACGCAAGTGAATATTATGCCGTCTTAGCATACCTTTCCCTTTATTTGTCCCCGTGTCTGGTAAAGAGGTTATATAATGTGTAATACAGCTGTACAGGACCCCCATATTATATGGCACCATTTGAAAATTCATAAGAAATGCAAATGCATATAACTTCACCATGCAAGCTGAAATACACATTTGCTCTTCTTTTTTTGTTCCATGTTGATGCTGACAGTTAAACACAAAAAATGCTATACTGAAATGTGTGTTGAGGCCTAAGGCATAAAAGAAAAAATAACATTTCACATATCTTCAGAAGGCTGCACAACTGAGCATGTTTTGGACAGAGGAACACATACCCCATGTGAGGCCAGCAAAATGAAACAAGTAACCCACAATACAAACCAATTACTTCAATGTTCAAATATGTTCTCATGTATCCACTGCAAGTTTTCATTTCATAAAATTAGCTTTGAGTGATTACCAAGTAAAATGATTTCTGGTGTTCATTCTTTTGTGTCTGTTATTATATTTTAAAGCGGAGCAATACATGATAAACAGGTAGAACACATAACACCACACTAAAAAACTGAAGGGAGCAAATGATCAAAAAATATGCTTATGTGTACAATCACATTGTGACAAAGATAAGATCTCAATCCTATAAAGCCTGGAGATGTTCCCACATTCCTTTGTAATGCAAAAAGAAAAGCTGTACATGCACACATGCATCCAAACCAACTTCATATAATGCACCTTTTTCAACACAAGAGTGCTCTGCTTTTACTTTTCACTCATCCGTTGTATCATTCACCTTATTCAACAGTAACTTTGTTACCTTTTTCACACACTCTTCCTCCTCCTGACGCTTCTCATAGTGAGAAAAGTCATCGAAGATGGAAGTGGTGTGTTTATATCCAGCGATGATCTTTAGCACCTGCCTGGCCTTGTCCAGCGGTACCTCCTGTGTGTCCCGAGAGTTGGTCACTGGCTTGTTTTCGTTGTTCTCCAGTCGAATGTGCCTTAGCTGACTGTTGGGAACGTCCTTTACAAAGATCCAGCGCACATCAAAACGACCCTTCCACTTGTCCTGTGACCACACGCCAGCAGACGTGTTGTAGTCCACGGGTGAGCGCATCTCTGCTACGCCACAGAAGTGACCACTCCCATTGACACTGAACAGAAGATAAAGCGGCCCTTTGCCACCCAATGAACGGTACGCTGCATCGAGCCTCTTGTTGCCGTGCTCCGTGCTGCACCAGATGTTATACTTAATGGAGCGATGGATGTCATCCTCGGAGTAGCTCTTGATGATGAATACCCTGCCCTGCTTGGGATTCCAGTCAAAGTCCTTGGGGTTATAATTGTTGACCATACGCAACTTCTCTAAGACTGGGTGAGGCTCAGAGGGGACCCCAGGAACCACACCCATACCAGAGGAGGTGGGAGGTGACTGGCCTGTTCCACTTCCACTGGCATCCCCAAAGCCATTGGCCCGGTTCCGTGGGGGGACCCAACGAGTAGGTTGAGAAGATTGTTGTTGTTGGCTTGGGGGAGGAGGACCCTGGGAGAGAGGAGTCTGGGGCATCTGAGCCATACCTGGTTGCCCAGGTGGAAGTTGATGCTGTCCCATCTGGGAAACAGGTGGTACCAACTGTCCATTGCTGAGGGGCATTTGTGGGTTTCCTGCAGCTGTAGCTCCAGGCTGTGGGGAAGCTTGATTGGGTGGCTGCCCATTACTAGGAATAGGGGGCACCTGCTGAGGGGTTGCAGCTTTAGGCATGGTGCCCTTGTTGTCCCAAGTGCCGATGTCCATGTTGTGTTTAATGGGCGGAGGAGGCAAATTGGCACCGGCCATACCACCCTTGGTTTTCAGCTTGGGTTGAGGCTTGGCTGGCTTGCTGGCAATATCGGCCCAGGAGGCCGGCTTGGCAGTGGCAATTGAGACAGGAGGCATGTTGGGAGGTCCTACAGATGATACAGGACCAAGGGGACCCCCACCAGGTAAGCCAGAGCCAACCACCTTAGGAGCCATGTCCCCATTACCCCCAGGAGCAGCACTGCCGATCTTAAGACCTGCCATGCCCTGGTCAAGGCTGTTCATTCCAGGCGCCTTGTTCAGGGGCTCATTGGCAGCAGGTGCAAACGGGGACTGTCCATCGATCATGGCACCCCCAAGCGAGCTGGGAGCATAGGCGTAGCTGCTGCTGTAGCCAGAGCTCTGCGGTGTCCCCGACTGTCCCTGAGAGCTGCTATTGCCCCATGCCGAGAAGTCGATGCCACTGGGGAAGAAGTTGAAACCATGCTGACCCAGGAAAGGGTTGCTCCCCAGGGGACCTGGCTGACCAAACATAGCGTCCGGGAGGAAGTGGGGTTCCCCATTGCTCAGCTGTCCATAGGAGGCCAGGTAAGGCATAGGAGGGTCCCCACCTGTGGACCATGCTGCCTCATTTAGGGAGTATGAAAATCCTATGGAGGGACTGTAGTAGCTGGGCATGTACGAGTCCGACATGGCCGTATAGGCATTGCTCTAAACAGAAAAAAGAATTATAAGTTTTAGTGACATTAAAAATAATTTTTTAAAAAACACCTTACTCAAACTTAACTGATAAATTATTATTATCTTCCTTGTATTCACCAAACAATATTGAAGCTTTTTTATATCCTTGCTACTCTCTTCTGATCTGCAAAGGCAAAACAGTGAACTCTACAAGAAAAAAGCAATGGTCTCTTTATCAAAAGGATTCTTCTGGGGAGAGGGAAATGACAAATTCCTTTCCTCTACAACCTAGTTCACAGGCAGTGTGCATATTTAACAACACAAGGGGAACTCCATCTACCACACAGCAAAGAGAAATAAAATCCAAGGCCACTCAAAACTAGATCAAAATAGTCCTCATTCCACCTGCACATCTTTAAGGTTTTTCTGTATTCTTCTAATGCAAAGAGCAAGGATGTGCACACACATCTTGTTGAGTTATGAAAAAGTCACACCAAATAACAAAAAAAAAAAACCCCACAACTTCAAAGACTTGATTTATAGTAAGACGGGTAAAGAAGTTCTGAACCCAATTAAAGTGGATTTTGTAATATATTAACTCTGCATGCATTTGCTGCATGTACAACCAGGGCTGAGCGACAGAGCTGAAAATTTTCTAAAAATTAAATGTTTCAATTTAGTTGATATGAATAATTGATATATTTTAAAGACCCATTTTTAATAAAGAGCAGGAGAAAAGGTTTAACCAAACCACTTTTTTTAAACAACATTTTAGTTTTATGATAAAAAACTAATTTATTATTTAAGGCAAGAGTTTAAGTACCTCCACTTTTGTTGTTCGTCTATTTGTCTTAACTGTGATTTTGTAATTAACTTTTACTGCTACCAATACAACCCAAGAGACTGTCTGTGGATGATTATTAGGGCTGGGTATTGGTAGTCAATACCTTTAAGGTATCGACCAAAATAACCCAACAACAAGTACTATTGAAATTTAGTCAAACATCCAATCAAATTGACTCAAACATACCTGCATTTGATTCTTTTTGACCCAGATCTGGGAAAAAAATGACCATTTGTATGGTTTTGCTCGCAGCCAATCAATGCAAAATCGATTTGATGCAACATGTGATTGACCCACGACTGCAGCAACTACATTTCATAAAGTCTGTAGTGCTGAAGCCGAGTGTGGTGTATATGACAGAGTTGGCAGTTAAGCGTGTTGAGGTATCAAATGAAGCACGCCATCTGTATCAGTATTACTTTAAGGAGTATAATTTTTTTTTAAACAATATCCAGTATCATATTGTGTCACTTTTAGACCAAGAGATATGATGAGCTTTTTGTGAGCCAAAGAGGGAGCAAGCTCAAGGTTTAGTAAATGTACAGCATGTAATTTTTGTCGCTAGGGTTCTCTCAATCAAAACAATGAAAACAAAAGAAGTAGTTTGATGGCGTAGTGAAGTAACTGGGAACATGGGAGTTGGTGACTTAAATTGTTAAATAACCACCATTGCCACTATAAATATTTCTGACTCAAGCAGAAATGTTCACGGACATGGTAATGTTCTAAAGTTGTATTCACGTAACATTTAGTCACGTTCACCAACTTCCTTCTCTCTTTGATCCTCTCCTAAATATCTCCTTATAGCAACAGGAGACCAAATGCAAATTCTATATCTATGCTGCAAACAGCCATTAACTGTGGTTATTAATGAGGTTTGCAGTATTTATGGGGCAGAAAATATTTTTTTCACGCAGTGAGGAGAGTGCCGCTGAATGGAGCAGGGCAGGACGACAAGAGTAAGCAGCAAAATGTCAGTTTAGCAGTAAATGTACACAGATTACAGGAAATAAAGGCTGCAGCTTCTCAATACCAAAGTGAGGTTCCCATGTGTCGTTTCCCCAACTGCTGGAAAGGTAAAGGGGGTTAAGTCCCAAAGCAAAAATCACTGTGGTAACGTTAATAAATTTTGACTTTTGGACTCAACTGAAGTTATTGGAAATGTTTGGCCCACATGAGTCAGGGGAAAAACAATCTTTCGCAGCCACATCTGAAATCTAATTCTACAAATGGTATAATACTAAAAATGTGTAGCCTAAACTTTATCTGCAACTCTGCAGATATTTCCAGGTTTTAACAGAATCAATAAACATTAAATGAGGTAATGAGAGATTGCCTGTTACTGCTATCCATGTCTGCTGGTACCCATCTCTGCAAATGGTTAATAATTCAACTAGTTGTTTTATACATGTCATATATTCTTGTCACATAAAGCACACTCCATTATCAATGGATATGATAGGCTGTTTATGAGCCCAGGCCCAATTGTCAAATCAATGTTGTTATAACCTGGATAATCCACATCTCAAGTATATCTATCACAAACAAATGAAATCAAGGTAGCATGTAACATATCAATAATGGGGATGTTCTGAGCCAACTGGAACGTCAGTATTGGGATCAGTCAAGGCATTTATAAACTCACAAAAGTGATTGGCCCATCATTACTATGATTTACCAAGAATAAAAACTAACTTGAAGTTAATTCAGTCTTTTGATAATAAAGTGAAAAGCAGCATCTGTTGGCAAACACTGGTGAATAACAGCTTACCTGTCTGGCCTGGGTATTCAGGTAAGGCTCAAACTCATCGTCATTCAAAGTATCCTTTTGGGTCACAGCTCCGTTTTGCACTGAAAAAAGACCAACATTGATATAAACGGAGCACAGAGCTTTGTGTGACTACAGATATGTGAGTGGTAGGATACATTATCTGCATTACATACTTTATTTTCATGTCAGCATCACCACAATTACATAACATACACTTCTTTATGAGTATCACAGGTAAAGTCACTAAGCTGAGCATGAGAAAATATCACATACTATAAGTGCTCAATATGCTTCAGATTACACAGCATAAGCTTGTACAATAAGATAGATCAGCCACAGTGAAGAATTAAATGCACTTGGGACTGGTTACACATGGGCACAAAATAACAATTAAGTTTCTCTCCTCGTCAAAACAGACCAATTACGATACAGGATAGGTTATGCCGTTAATATTTCCAGAGCATGCTTAATGTTATGTTTAATGCAGGTGGACCAGGGCTCCGGGGTTTGTTTTCACATGCTCCCGAGTGCTCTCTGCTACAGCTAACGTTACCGAGTTGGATGACATGGATTCTTAGAGAGCTTTTTGAGACGTGTAAAAGATGAATTAAAGCACATACACAGGTTAGCAAATACACGCTATCAGATATTGCAGCCTGAACAGCATGAAGACAGGAAAGCGTGAGGCCCATTAGGACACTGGAAAAGCATGTCGGAAGACGTGTCATTTTGGGTTAACTTAGCAACCAGCTAACGTTAGCACGCTTGAAATGTGATTAGCTGTATGCAGTGCGCAGCGTCTCCATGTTAACGAGCGCCAAGAGTCCTTTCAACATGACGGACTTTGCCAACATTAGCCGAGTGGCCAGCGTGATATTAGGGTACCTGTAGCACTGCAAAATGTTTTAGTGGCCGATATAGACAAAGACTTAATTATAATAAGGTACTCTAGCACATGTCAGTGCAATAAAAAGCGTTCCAAGTCAAACGAGGAAAAGGATGCTGATGTGTATCATGTTGCCATTTAACGTTAGCTAGTCCACCGATAGCTAATGCTAACTGTGAGAACCTTATAAGTGCCATTTCAGGGGTGTAATGGAAACTCGCGAATGAAGTTAAGGGGCAATGAAACGCAACGTAGTTTTTGTATTTCACTGGAGTGGCAAATAAAATATAAAAAAAGAATTACAAGTTGCACAGCCCGGCCCATTTGCCAAGCTGCTAGGAGGCAAGCTATCGCATCCGCGCCCGCAAGATTTTCAAAGCGCACCGCACGTAACGTTAAAAAAAACTGCATTCACGCAACACAAGTCGACAATGTTAGACAATATTTGCTCTTACCTTTGTTTGCTTGGCCTTTCGGTCTCTGGATTGGGTCCAGGTGATTCATGAAGGTTTGATTTATGAGAAGAGAGGAAGGGGAAAAATAGATGAAGAGATATTTTCAGCAGTCAGTTCCTTTAGCAGGTGGTCAGGCCTACTGCACTACTGAGCCACAGCCGCTGCCTCTGAGCTAAGCTATTCTCGCTAGCCGTCGCGATGCTGAGAAATTTGGCCCTCGTAAATGTTCAGTAAATACCTCTCTTTACCTGTTCAAGAAGGCTGCTGGCTGACATGGCTTTCCACCCCGGAGCCTGTGTAAATGTATTTACTCCTAAATAAAAGCGGCAGGGTGTAGAATTGGTCTAACTATTGAAGAGTTTCAGCCAAGCGCCCCAATCTTTCTATAGAGCCTAGTTTCTACACAATGGCGGGCAGCAGTTTGCTTGACAGACTCCTCAACATGGCTGGGCGGCCCTCGTCAACCCACGATGGCATTTATTTACAGCGGACACGCGCCCCCCACTGGCGCGGAGGAGCTATAACCAACACTACCTGTCATACCTACTGAGATCTCCTCATAAAAAGATTTATTTTTTTTAAAATTGAATCGAAAATATGTAAATACAAAATAAATGTATAAAATATGTAAATGAACCAATAAATAGTGAAATACTAAATGAACTTATTAAAACTAAACTCGTTACTGTGAAATGTTAATGGACATTTACACAAACAGTTAAACACCTAATTGAATCCTCAGAGGTTAAGACAGACAGAAATAGGCCTAGTTGTCACATGTCATGTGTACAGAAGAAACTGAAATAACAAGAATGAAGCTGCATTATGGAAAATATGAATGATAATACTAAATAGCCTACGTTGTAAAGCTCGTGCAAAAACTATAGGCCCCATTCATCATTTACTTTGGTTTAAAGGACCCTAATGGGTGCTAGGAATAATATTAAAAATAATATAATTAAAAATAAATAATAAAATAAAAAAAATAATTTGTGTCACGAGCACGAGTACCACACAGCCAAAAGTTTCTGATGGACTTCTGTAAAATTTGGCATCTTCAAACAGACCTGCAGTTGTCAACCTGGAGGTTGAGACCCCACTAGGAGTCATGATACAAATTGGTGGGATCGTAAATTAATTTATGGAGTTTTTAATATGAACATAATATATTTCATCCTAATTTTCATCATCTTCATTCATCTTCTTCACAGACTAAATTTGCTGACTGATGTTAAATAAATGTGTTAAAATGATACTGTTAACAATTCCTAACAAGAAAAGGTAATTTAATGGTATCGACTATCACATCTTAAATTTTTTTTTTCTGCTGTCACTGACAGTATTTTGGCCTTGTTGGCATTTGCTTCCTTTTTAAACCACTATCACCAACTAGCGTTGTTTTACAGAATAAAGTTCCCTTATCAATAACTGAAAAAAAACCATAACAACATTTCTTGCAATTTCATGCCCCTGCCACAAGGAGGACTCCTAGTCGCAGTTATGAATTTGTGATGTAAAAGTTTTGGTCAGGAGTAGCTACAGTGTGGTGTGCAGTTGTCAAGCATGAATATTCAAGACTAGTCTTCTATTGCTCTTCCTATTAGTCACACCAAACGTTAGGCTATTCTAGTAACTAACACATGCAATAAAGACATTTAACCAACAGGTCCATTCATGTGTGTTAAAACTTTGGTTTACAGGCTATTAATTTGTGAAGTGCACTTGTTGGTTTCCTATTAAACTCCGGTGATTCTGACACTAATTAGATGTGTCTTTCTATGGTATTGTCTTTGTGAAACATACTTCATAAATGCACAAAGCCTATGTACACCTATGTACATCAAAATAGACATTAGACTCATTCATTGTTGATCTCCAGACCTTTGTATGGTCCGGTAGTGCTTGTTTTCCTCAGTAGCTTCTTTTTAATCTGAGGATTTTGCCATCTATTGACACTTTGTGTGCATATTATTTGCACGAATTTCAGTGTGTTCTTTAATTAACATGGTCATCTGTTATTACTGTCTAGTCATTCTTTACCTTTAGTGCCAGTTTAGTGCCCACCCCCAGCTACTGCACTTATCTTTTTCAGGGCCAAGGGTTGGTCACATGGCATGTGACAAAATGACCTATAAGAACACACAACACAGGGCCAGGAATAACCCCACCCTTTGAATCACACACACACACACACACACACACACACACACACACACACACACACACACACACACACACACACACACACA
>JBBPCS010000374.1:5603144-5631913 GCA_037974645.1 Hollardia meadi | reverse complement strand
CACAATATACATATTGTGCTAATTGGCCTAAAAAGGATTTCTTCGGTTATTCAGAGGTGAATATGTGCCTGCATCTGTAGGTCAGTCTACTCTATTTCTCAGCAACATAATGAGCTAATGTGTGGAGGGCAAAAAACGCATGTCCCGTGATACAAGTAAATAGTAGTTCAAACACTAAATACATTAAGTCTCAACAGTCAGAATTCTTTGCTCAGGAGACCATGACATGAAAGTGGAAGGAATCTTTAACTGTCGACATTTATTGCTTGTATCAGAATATTGGATGAGGCATAGATTATTCAAGACCCTACTGTAACAGAAAGGGGAGGGTGGTGTCTTCTGATCGATTCACTTCATCAATATTGAATCTGTTAGACTACACAAGGCTGGGGCAGAGAGGGGAATGGGTAAGTGGGAGTGGAGCAAGACATAAGGGGAAAAGAAAATGTCTAGATTTTCAGAAGCCAAACGTACTGAAGTGAATTCTGAAGTTAAAGGAGATACAAAGGAATCTGAGCTAATGCAGCCCTTGGGAGAACTATGCAGCATTATTGATAATAGTGATAGACTAAGGATAGACTAAATCACCAGCCGTGGCTCTTTTAGAACATTGCTTGTAAAAGGACACTTAAACTGTTTCCAACTCCAGCAATAATGTGATTGCAGCCTTCAGACAACATAATGGTGCCTTTAAAAAACACCCTAAATGAAATGGTTGTGCGTAACTCAAGCAGATGTCAACACTCAAGACTAGCCTGTAAACATTATCAGCTTCTCGGGACCGCTGTGACCAGACTAGTTTGAATCGACCAACACTGCCATCGCTAAAAGTGTTACACCTCATCTCACCACACCTCACCTTACTACTCTTAAGATATTTATCTCATTGGCTCACATCATATCACAGAATATGAGTACATCATCAAAATATAGTAGCATAGACACAGCTCTTAGCTGTGGCTCACCAGTCCATTAAAGCTCTTAAAAAATCAACTCAGCACACATCACTGTGGCCGGCTCCATTACTGGAGTACAAGGAGAGTAAAGCTAGATCTCAGTAATCACCACCTGTTGCTCTTTAGTGGTTTGAGTGATGTTCTCTTGAGGATACTGCACATGGGAGTTTATGTGTAGAGGGGAGGATTTGAGTTTGCAAAATGTGTGAGTGCATGCAAGTGTGTTTATATGCAATCCATGCAGGTCTGGAAACAGAAGGTTTAAAACAGACACCGCTCTTCAGAAGTTCTACAGGGGTGCTTGACGATGCTAAGAACCCTTAGACGAATGTAGATAGTCTCTGCTGACTGGCTCAAAGTGCGTCTTCTATCATATCTCATTAGATGTTAGACTTACACACTTACAGTGCATTTTGACACGAGTGGTATTAGATGTGTGGGAAAAAGCATTCATTTTGAATGACTCTTAAAGAAGAGTGTACGGTGCATGCGCAGTTGTGCATATATTAGAGCAAGGTTAACAGCTCTCTGAGCTTGGACATAACTCTTTCTGCTTCTTATGCACACGTGCCCTGAGCCAAAGAACAAGTCAGAGCTGCTGCTCAGTGACACATTCTGGTTCAGTGAGCTAACCAAGTAAACCCTGCAATTCTTTTTTATGAGTAGCATATAATTGGTAGAGTTACACTAAATTAAATTGGCACATAATCCAAACTTTTATTACTTTTTGAAAAAATAAATAAATAGAATTCAGATCTACATCTGTCCACACTCATATAATATACGTAGGAAAGATTTTTATTTCATTTTTTGGGGGGAAATGAAAGTTACTGCTATATAGACATGTACGATTCTCAAACATGTTTGAGAATACCTAGGCCACACCTGTTAACTTGTAGTCTCTGTGGTGCAATTGTTAAGCACGCCCAGCTGGGAACCAGAAGGATGGTGGTTCAAGCCCACCCCAAGTAACCTCGTCCAACGTAATGAAAAATGTGCAATTTCAAATGCCACAATGAAAGTTTCTTCCATTTTGTCCTTAAAGTTAATTACAAATGTAAATGGACATGGTTTAAATACTTAGGCCACACCTCCAAAATTGTAATCTCTGTGGTGCAATTGGTAAGCATGCTTAGCTGGTAACGAGGAAGTTGGTTGTTCAAGCCCACCCCAACTATTCAACAAACTTTATCCAATCAAATGACAAATGCTCAGTTTAAAATGTCAGGAGGAAAGTTTCTACCATTTTGTCCTACCCTACTCCTTAAAGTTAATTACAAATGTAAATGGGCATGGTTTAAATACCTAGGCCACACCTGCTAAATTATAGTCTTAGAAATTTTAAAATGTCATTCATCTTTAAAATTTAAAACAATTTACAAACTTAAAATTGATTTAGGATTAGTTGATTGACCTTATTTTACACAATTTGTATAAAATTGGATCAAGATGGTGGTTGCGTGGGGGGTGGGGGTTGCCCATTTTTGAGGTCAGAGCAACGGCTGCTAAAAATGACGAAGTTGCTGAGAAGTGCGAGTAGCTGACTCTCGTTCAGCGAGCTAACAGCAGCACAAAGAGTCTCTCCATGTATTTCCAATGTCCATTCCTGCCAACTGTCTGGATGAATAAAGGAATATGCAAAACACTTTACAGACAACATGTGAGCAAATAGTAATTAAACGAGAGACCCAACTTAAGATTCTCTCATCTCTTATCTAACCCTGACCCAGAGCACATGAGTAGAGAAAACACTCCCCGCTGTTCTCTCTCTCACTCTGCTCTTGCTGTAAGTGGGCTGTCACATCTGAATGAAGCGGTGAGTAACATTAATGCAGAAGTCACCTATAGGTAAATGACAAAATGCCGTCACTTTAACAGATAGATGAAGCCAGCAATGTTACATATTCCACACCTGAAAAGGGCTTTAACAATCCAGTATGTGGTTCAGTGGCAGTCATAGTGGATAAAAACACAGTAGGAACTAAGCATTTTTTTATGCTTGCCATAAATTTGGCAATTAAAATTTCACTTCGTCTAATGTGTGCCTTGGTGGCTTCATGATTGTTCTGTGGAGAAGATATTCCACTATATCCTTAATTGTTGATCCTTTGCCTCCTCTAATTATTCATTTGATTTTATTCAGTGTTGAAAGGTGTAATGAATTACTCATATAAAGAATAATAAATGTACATTACTATACCAATATTACATATTACAATACATTGTTTTAAGTGAAAATAGACAACAAATACAACAACTAACAAGCTAAAACAAACAAATTGGAAGCTAACACCATTTGTTATTGAAATAAGTAATCCCATTACTGTTTCCATTCATAAATTCATCAATATGTTTGGCATAAAACTTGTATTAGCCGGATGCAATATGCTATTTTTCCATTGCTGTTTCCTGCCCATGCAGTCTTTGCTGTACCCATCGGCCTTCTTCAAAGATGGTTTTAGGGCTTGTGTGGCAATGACTGTGAGTTCAGCAGACAGGTGCTTTGTGTGCATGTTTGTGTGTATGGAAGTGATAGATAGACATAGTTACAGCTACACAGCCACAGTACCTGCTGTTCTCTTAAACAACAAATTGCATTCCGTCATTATTACTGTGCATAGAAAATTACAGCCATTCCCACAAAACAGTGTAGTCATCATCTCCCTGACTAATATTCTCATTTATATGTTCTATATGGAACGTAATAGGAAGCCATCTGTGAGTGGGTATTTTCATTGCTATGCAATGACTGAAATAAGCACCGACAGTAAATGAGCATCATGGCCATAAATACTGTATGCCATGCGGGGAAGGCAGACAGACTACTTGACAAAGAAGCTAATGAGATTGATTGATTGGATGCTCTCATTTCTAATTGCCTTAATGAAGAATTAATATCATCATTGAATATTTGTGAGAGTGATAATATGTTAACGTTTCATGATTGTACCGAAGGATATGTGAATAGTAGGTGAGTCTTTTGTCAGCTACCTGCTGTGGACTGAAAAGCTGCTAACAATGTTTCCTTTATTAGTATGGAGGTCACACTTTTGGTGGTACAGAGCTAATTAGCCTGGAGCTCAGTGTGGGCACCGTTCCAATTATTAGTCGATGTGCCCTTTTCAGTGCACAACAGTCATTCTCCAGGCTGCTGTGTGAGTGTTGACTGAGTGGCAATGACAGGCCGGCCAGTGGTGGACCATCAGCTGAGAGGTGATGGATGGTTCCCAGGTGCTGAGTGGAACAGGAGCAGCTCAAATCTGTCTATGGCTATGGCTCAAGACGCAGAGATTTACAGTCAACAACAAACACACAGAGATACAAGCAGATACATACAAACACACACATATACTGTATGCATCATATAAAGCAAATGACACATTAACAACACACACAACATCCAATCTCCACTAATTTGCTTGAAATGATAAATAAAAATAATAAAAGACAATTTTTTAAGTGCAAAATATGTAAGTATAAGTTCACTTTTGCCTATTTTTTAAAACTTTCTGTTACATTTTGCACTGGAAAAAAATTTAGTTTGCATCAGGAGAGCCTCCTCCACACATTTTGTCAAGTGGTGCTCACTGCAGAGCCAAATGGGTGCTCCAGTCAGTTTAAGGTTATGGTATGGCTGGACCCACCGGTGGAGCTGGACTATAGGACAAGCTCCACAGTGAGCAGTCTCTTAGTTCGTGGGGATTATTTTCTAGGAGATTGGACAAAATTGATTTCTTGTTCAAACACGGAAAACGACTAGTTCACTATTTCCTGCAAGCGACCACGTTCGTACATGAGAGTCCTCCCTAAGCAGCAAAGGTAGAAGTAAAGTGTGTTATCCTGTAGCAAAGCATCTTGGAGAGAATGTTGGTTTGGATAGTTGGGTCAGTAATGGGTGTGACTTTGACACACAAGACTTTATGTCCAATCTTTTACTAACAGTCAGTCTGGGTGTCTTTCCTTTAAATGTGACAGTGATGGTTAAGAAAATCTAAAATAAATAAAAGTTTGTAGAACCGTCGTATGTTCTGTGACACTGACAAGCTACCTAGTTTGGTATTTAGGTAGATAGTAAACCAACATCATAATTTCTCTCGAACTTCTAGCCTTTTTTGACTTTCCTAACATAGCCATTACACATTTTGTTGTATGGATATTGTACGACAAACAAATGAAATGCATTGATTGTAAATGTTTTTCAGATACATTCATAAACATTTTCGCGTTAGTTAACAAAAGAAATCTAATCTGTGTGACATGACGTTTCCTACATAACATATAGTATTTGCTACTGCAAATGAGGTGTTTATTTATTTACGTCATTTTGATAAACACACTCCACCCCCCCCCCCCACCCCCCCCACATCCTGTGACTAACATGATGAAAACCTCTGAGATTTTAAAGCCAAAGGTTTGTTTGTTTTTTCCCCTTTCCTTTCCTCTTCTTTCTCTTTTCCTTCATAGGTCAACTCATTCATCTTGAAGCCTGCTGAGACGTCAGAGCAGGGCATGGCTCAATCGATCAGGAAGTCTACCTGCCCTTTGTTTGTGTGCGCGAGCGTGTGTGTTTTCTCATGCAATTGCGCACATATATGAGGTCTGACTGGAGCATTTTATTAGCGGCCACATGGAACGGCAGCAGTGGCCTTTGCCTCTCGCATCACTTTCTCACCCCTTCCCCTCCCACGTCTCTTAGTGCATATCTATGCTTCTCTCATCTTCTTGCTCTCACCTGCATTTATCTAGCTTTCAATCCTCATAGCTCCTAATTCCTCCCAATCCCTTCAACTGTTCATCGTCCTTCCAACGCTCTTCACTCTTTTACTGACCTCTATACCTAATCTACCTCATCTCTCTTTCTTCCAATCCTCCTCCTCTCTTGCCAAAAGTCAGAGAGTTGACAGCTTTATGGCTTTGCCGTATCTACTGTCCGTTTGCCTTTCATTTTCCGTGGTGACACCTAATTAGCCAGTTGTCACAAGAGGAGGCTGGCTTGTGAGAGGATGCACAATGTGGCGGGCACATTTCACAGATAACAGGCTCCTGTTGTTGGAGATGCAACAAGAAGGCCCAAGCAGAGTGAGGGGTTGGAGAATTGAGGAAGGAGAGAAGTGAAGCAATAATGACAGAAGGATTAAGGTATGGAGGGGGAGGATGGGGAGATACGGAGGCAGCATGATTTGAGGGAGCTGGAACGGGATCGGGAGACAGATGAGAGGAAACAAAGAAGTTCAGGATCCACAATGTCACAGTTAAGTTCTCAGGTGAGATTTGCACCAGTCCCCAAGCACTAGCTAATGAAATATGCCATCACCTCAGTGTCAGAGAGACAGCCTTAAATAGATTCCTGCATATCACACTCCCCCCACACACAGGCTTAATGCGCTACTCTATGTGATCTAGGTGAAAGCGTGGGAATACCAAGTACGGGTGTGCGCTATTGGCAAAAGATCACTTAGAAAGAGGAAAAAAAGGGGAAATATACTTTTCTCATTTCTCCATCATATTTTTTCTAACTGATTGACATTTCCTGCACAGTTTATGTTTGTCAGTGTGTGTGTGTGTGTGTGTGTGTGTGTGTGTGTGTGTGTGTGTGTGTGTGTGTGTGTGTGTTTAAGCATGTATATTTGCATGCATATGAGAACACAGCCACTCGGCAGCAGCTGCTTCCCACCACTTCTTATTGATAAAGGATGAATGACAGTAATTAGGCAAGCGGAGGTAGCTAATAGCTTGTGTGGGCAGAGAACATACTGTACACGAGTTGGGATTCTCCATCCGAAAGTGATTGAAGACATTTGACTTGAAGTGTCAGCTACATAAATGCACTAATTAGATAGTGGCTGTGTAATCTTTACTCGTGTTGGTTTGACAGTTAAGTGAAAATGAAGCATTAGTTACTCAGTATAAAGTACAGCTGTACGTAAGGAAATGCAAGTAATATGCACATAATAAGGGAGCAATTAGTGATTTGTCCCCAGCCAACTCAACAAAGATATTTAATTGATGATGGTATAATAAAAGTAAAAGCAGCAAATCACCTTTTAAAAGCTGAAACATTTGGGTTTTAAACAATTGTATACAATTAATTCTCATCCATAATTAAAACTGCCGTTTATGGTTTTTCAAATCGATCAACCAATTAATTAGCATCTAATAGTACACTTTATGATACCTTATAGCCATTGAATCATAACTATCAATTAACTAATTACTTAATTTGCAGTTATTTTCCTATTTGTTCTTAACTCTTTCCTTGGTAACTTGACAGGATGTAGCGTATGATTAATCATAAATATCAAAATAATAAAAATAAAAACAGCTTTTTCAGCATTTTAAAGGCATTTTTATTGAATAGCTGACATTTAAGAGATGATGAGAAACAAAGGAGAGAGCTAATGACATGCCGAAATTGAACTAAAGACATTGAATCACATTGTATGAAATGTAACCACCAACCCCTTTGGCTTATTATAATTTTAGATTTATTAACTATTTAAACACACGCACAAATCATACGCAGGTGGGCTTAAAACTTAAGGCATATAATTATATATGATTAGATTATGCTAAAAATTTCAGTAGTTATTGATAATACTTAAAATTTCATATATCTGCTTACTCCACATTATAGTGTCTTGTAAACATAAATTTTTTTACAACCTCTATGGACTAACATCTGTCCCTCTACAGCACGAGTTTCTGCTGTCCAGGCCTGGATAGAGGATGTGTGGGCTCGTCGAGCTCAGTAAAGCTCCACGGAGTCTCAAGTGGATGATCAAACAGGCTGGTGTTCCTTAAAACCCCTGAGGAAGTCTAATGCTTTGAACATGAAAACACATTATAAACCCCATCAAGTGGTCAACAGGGATTGCAAGGACATAGTCTGTGAGCCTGTGTCCGTGTATGCAAATTGCCCGCTATACAGCTATGAATAATATAATTTCCATAACTGTTGGAATTAAACATGAAAGAATTGTCGTTTGTCGAAAAGGGTCGTTAGAACATTTGATATTATTCGACCAATCAATGCCAAACTAACATGAAGCCTGTCTCTCTCTGTTTCAACTAAAAGGGATCAAACAGAGATAATAACTTCCTTTTACAGGGCTCAAATGTTTTGCAAAAAATTGTAGGGTAAAAAAAAACAAGGGAGATTAGATATGTAAAGATGGAGGAACAGTTTCACATGTCACACACGCATTTGTCCTTTGCAGACTTTTATTATTAACACATTAAAGGAACAGTTCACCCAAAAATGGAAATGTAGTCATTATCCACTCACCCTCATACTGATGGACAGTCAGGTGATGTTTCTTCATCCATAAATCATTTCTGGAGCTTTACAGCCAATTAGCATTGCAGCATTCTCCTAAACAACAGAAGAACTGTTTTAAAATGTAAAATGAAAACAAAAGGAAGAAAATGTAAGATGCATGACTCCATAGAGCTTGTACAGTTTGTACAGCATAATCCAAGTCTCCAGAAGCCCTGAGTTCCCAAATGGATCTAAACAAAAGAGGTTATTTACACCCTTTTGTTAAAATCCACTAAAGGCTGGTTGCACACTTTTAGCTAGTGGCAGCTGGCTTAAAAAAATGCTGTAAATAATGTCTTTTCAAATCAATTTGGGATCTCACTCAATCTTTGATTATGCCGGACGAGCTGTTTCTGTTTGTTTTTACATTTTAATAGACGTCCCCATTTCTTCGTTTATTTATGAGAATACTACATGCTATTATGTTTTGTGGACCAAGAAACTTCTCCTGACTTTCCATTGGGGTGAGTAGATAATCACTGAATTTTCATTTTTGGGTCAACTTTTCCTTTAATGCTTCTCCTCCGGGTCTAAAGTTGGAGGGGGATATGCTCAAAACAAACATAACATGTTGTCTGATGTGTTGTAAACACAATTAACACTACGGGTTGTTGGTTATTTACAACACCTACTGCAAATACACACAACACAACCAAATACAGAAACGTGCT
The DNA here is from genome assembly GCA_037974645.1 of Hollardia meadi. NCBI lineage: Eukaryota > Metazoa > Chordata > Actinopteri > Tetraodontiformes > Triacanthodidae > Hollardia > Hollardia meadi. The sequence goes on along the minus strand of JBBPCS010000374.1, from coordinate 5,622,968 downwards.
CCAAGTAGCACAGATGATGAACGGATCTGTTTCCAGTTAGTAGTTGGCACGTTTATATCTGAATCATGCCATCACAATGTTAAAATAAAACAAAACACACATTTTAGCCCATTTTGCAACACAACTGACAAGTAGCCGCTTTCAATAACTTTGAGTCACAGTCACAAACCAGTCAAATTGATGAGGATGTTTTCTTAATTTACCTTTGTTTTATCTATTTGCATGTGTTTCCTTATTGTAAGTTGCAGTGCATTGAGCTCCCTTTGCCACCGTACAACAGCACTGTGTGAAAAAACGCAGCCCACTCATTCATTTGAGCAGGACTACTATGTCGTACTACTATTGTCTATGCAGCGGGGGTGTTGACGGAGAGGGTTCTGATAAAAAATATATATATATATATTGTCCAGCAAAAATGTTGAATCTACCTCAACTTTTCCTGCATCACAAGGCAATGTCATCTGACATGGTGCTGTGTTGGCTAATCAAATCCAACTGTATTTCTACTGTTTACCTTCCAATCATTGCAACAAAACATAACATTATTGTTGCTTTGATAACTTTCCAGAGTTGCAAAACCCCTCTTTGTGTTATTATGAACCGCTGTGCAGTATTTTGGCATATGACAAACCTTCGGAACTAGTGTATTATTCAAAGTAAGCTTTGTCAATTATATTTCATCTGCTGTTTGGATGCTTTTATCGCAGGGCTGACCACTTGACTCTAAAACCAGGTCTTAACTCTCAAAAGACCCAAGATGTGATGACCAGTCCTCATTCTTAATGTCTAAACTCATCTTTGTCCTCAATGTACAAGACTACATACAACTTAATGTCAATTTAATGCTTATGCTCTCCTATTGTGGGTGCTTGTGTTCCTTGTGCTTGTTATAATGACTGAATGAGTGCATTTCAGAAACAGAATCTGCAGCTTCTCCATGATCAATTGGACCCTGTCTGCATGCATTCCATGCGTATTTGTATGAGCTTTTACATCCATTTGTATTTAATTGTGGTGCTAATGGTTATGAACTGCAAAATGTTCCTTTATCCCTGTTAAATCACCCTGCATATTGTGGCACAGTCCATAAAGTGGAACTCATGTGCTCTGCAAATGGTGTGTTGGAAAGATTGATAATAATAGCAGTCATGAGTTTTCTTGTTTATGGCTTCTAGTTTACAGTCCGATTCATGTTTGCAAACCTAGACTGTCCAGGGTGAAAGGAAAAGATATCCTAATGACCAATATGGCCACACACACACACACACACACACACACACACACACACACACACACACACACACACACACTGCTGTTCCTTATTCCTTTCCTTTTAACTTGTACACACTGAAATTCTCATTCCTCCTATTCCTTTCTTCCCCTCCCTCCTTTCCTCTTCTATCGCTGTGGGAGGTTATGAATATGGATGGAGGCTGCTGCAGAGGGGAGAGGAATAGGCCATGGTCTATACACACACACACACACACACACACACACACACACACACACACACACACACAATGCACTTTGTTTTTGTGAATGTGTCTGTGCCTCTTAATGTCCATTTTCCTCTGCTCGGCTTCAAAAGTGTGCATGAATTTGCCCTGACATGACTATTCAATATTTTCGATGCATTTGTGTCTGTGGCACATTGATTCAGTACTGTTCACATTTTGCTCTTAACCTATTTTCCCCCCTATTTTGGTATTCCTTTGTGTTCACTGCTGTGACTCCAAATCTAATTTTTCATAGGTCATTAATTCTGTGTAAAGCAATCGATAATTTTGTGTAAAAATGAAGCAATTTTCTGACAACAATAGATGGGAAGGGTATATCTGTGGTGGGATCAAAGGCTCGTGTTTCATTAGGCCGACGCTCTGGTGCCTGCTCTTTGTCTGCCTCCATAATGTAGGTTATGCACTGCTCAAATCCAGGTAGCTCTTACTCGAAAATTACACCGAAATGTCAGACTGTCAGTCTGCAGCAGCTGCCTTTTTGCAGTAAAATATAGAACTCAGTTAGAATGATTCTTTTTAAAGGGAGAACAGGTCATGATAAATACAACTAAAGCAAAAGGTGAAACTGTTGATGAACATGACAAAGCGAGCAAAGATGGTTATGTTTCTGGAGGGCGGTTATGTTTTTGATTGGGTCTCATTTATTAAGACCAGAGTTGTAAAAAGTACCAAAAAGTCATACTTGAGTAAAAGTAAACTATACATATATTTGTGTATGTATGTACTGTCATGTATTGACCGATTATCGGCCTGACTGTGTATCTGATCCAATATTCAGCATTTTTCTCACTTTTTCTGATTATCAGAATCGGTGTTTTTCTAATCAGATTGCCAATAAAACAGATACGTTTTTGATGCAGCATGCAATCTACATAGTAACTCGTGGAGTAGAAGAAAAACATGGATGAAAATGGAAACACTTAAGTAACGTACAAGTACCTCAAAGTTGTATTTAAGAACTTGAGTGGATATACTTAGCAACATTCCATCACTGATTGAGACATCTTGCCTAACATACTGATTCCATTGAAATGTTGTTTAAATGGGCCAAGGGACAAATAAAGAGAATTAGATCCAAAAATATTTTAAAAGAGTTTATCACATCACAAGATGAACATGTTTGCCATTTCTTCCTAAAATACTGCACTAAACTGAAGAGAGAGAAAAATCCTGGCACCTGTATCTATTTGATGCAGATCCAGATCCAGATGTATTAAAACATCTTTCTCAGAATAACACATGTAGAAGACGTGTGCAGCCTTGGCAGAGGTGTGCGCTTTCTGAGTGCTTTCAGGTTTAGAAATGGGCCAGGTGATGAGACGTCAGACAGCACTGGTTTATGGAATCAGTCTGAGGGTTGGTGAAATCAGTGTGCGTCTGTTTCACTGTGTAAATCATAAGTGAAAATTATACCAGCCCATAATCCACCCTTTGAATATTTTACAATACAGCAAGACAGAAAGAGAGAGGGAGAGAGAGGGAGAGAGAGGGAGAGGGGGGGGTAGAAAATAAAAATCATTTTTTTTATCATAGAGCCTGTAAATTACTGATTCTGTAGACAGCTTGTTAATTTCACCACCTCTCTGTCTTTCTTTTTTGGAGCAATTAAACCAGACAATTGCTCCACTGGAATTGCCTGTCTGCTGTCTGAAAGAGGCTCAACGCCAGCTACTCAGGAGCCAATATCCTCCTCTTGCTTTTACTACTGCAGGCTAGCCGGGCTTCTCAAACGTGATAACATGAGTGGCCAAACAATAGAGCCAAGTTTCTGCCAATCACAGTCACAGTCAATCAAACACAATTGGCTTTCTGCTAAGATGGCTGCAATAAGCACACAGCAGTTATAAACTTTTAGGAGAACATGATTTTGACATCTGTTATTGTTGGGGGGAAAGACGGCGGCTTTCAGTGTTGAGCACAAAGGCAGCAACATGAGCAAAACCGGGCCATTATTGAAAACCGCTGCTCTGAATCTTAGCCTATTGTATAATTTTTCCTCGACATTTCTGAATGTATATCAGATGAAGAAGAAAACAATAGCAAAAGATCACGCCATAAATTTTAACCTCTCCTAGCGCCTGAATTCTGCTGACTCTCTTGGGCAAACGCCTTTCCAGAGCTCTCGCTTTTTCTACTCAAACTTCTGTTTATTCACTCCTGGTTAGTGTGACTGAGAGTGAGAAATAAAAACAAGAAACAACACAGGAACCCACAGCTGTCAGAGGTACTCAGCAGTAAAAACAAAATGCAGCATTGTTTTGAATAGGGAGGGAGAAAAGAAAAATCTTTTCTTTTTTTTAATACCTGACTTGGGTATGGATGAGATCTGAAACACAGCAGTGACAGAACTGGGGTGATTGAAGGCTTGGGAAAATAACATTTCTTGGGAAGTCTTCAAAGATTCCAGAAACAACTGTGTTGAATTGAACATTAAATACAACATGTATTTAGGACTTTAACAAAGGCTGTTTTTTTATGTAAATTTACAACATCAGCTCTGACTCATTCCTTTGAAAATGTTGATTGTGAAACATGCACTCTTATTAAGTGGGGCATTCCACTTCAACCTCAAAGGCCCCAAAAAGGTATGTTCTTAATCAACCTCTTATACTATTAGCAATGGGATCATACATGAACTTAGTTATCTGCCAGGTTCTCTTGGAAAATGGTAATTCCAGGATCCGAATCTGACAGCAAAACAATCATACCACAAACCATAGAACACAATGTATAGCATACGTTTATGGGGTTGGGATTACCAATGTGCACCAGGTTACAGGAAATGTTGCACTGCTACCTATCGACAAACCCGTTCAAACCCCATCTTATTGCTAAAATCTTGCAAAGGTGATGGTTTTGTTGACATATTTTTCTTGATGCAATCTCCGCCCCTGACATAGCACAGGTGAGCTCTTTGTTTGAAAGAAATTGGACAAAACAAACCAACTGAAAACCTGAGAAGTGAGGGGCTTTGCATTTTTAGTGGCCACAATGGGGGAAACAAGGGGTATTCAGTTGGTCACAATCTGCAATCACACCACTATGCCTCTAAATCCTACACAATGAACCTTTGATATTTCTACCGTGGAAAAGTGAAAACAAAATATTGTTCACAACTGGGCTCCCATTGTCCATTTCCTACTTCGAGTTGTGTCAGGTGTCAGGATTCTGCTCAGTGGATCCACAGCCACAAGGGGACCACTACCAAGGTAATGTCCATCATTCACCCTCCATTGGAAATTAATGACATAGCGTCTTCTTTAGTGTGACAATGCGTCAATTTGTGCACATGACGTTACGTCAGCCTGCCAAGACTGTTGTATCAGTTTAAAGCGTCCTTTTACAGTTCTGGAAACTCACACAGAAAATGAGCTTTTCCTTCTTCGCCCTAACCCTTTAAAGTCATCTCATTGGTTTCAAAGGCCAAAGAAGGTTGAAGCTGAAACTGATTCAACTTTGTATTATATTCTTTGAGGTTTGTACCGGTTGCATGCTCATTTTGATGCTACTTTCCATAAGACTTCCATTACCAGTGCAGTACGGAAGGACAAAACTGAATGACATAATCTCTAGGAGCTACGGGAGGTGGAAAGATTTACCAGAGCTCCCAGCGGGTCGAGCAGATGACTGACAGATGGAGCTGGGCTGGCCGGCCCGCTGACCAGCTGGTTCCCCCCTGCAGGGAGGCCGCTCTCTCCCTCCACTGGGCCACTAATCCTCTTCTACCACTTCCAGTCACAAGCCATGACCTCCTGATCCCACACTGGTACCACAGTCACCTGCTCATGACAACACAGCAATTCCTCGCAGAGAAATGTCATAGCTGCATCGTGAGGGAGTAGAAAACTAAGGGTGTGCAAAGGCTGGGTAGCAGAAGGTTGGCTGATCAATCTCACCTGGGAGTTGGCGATGTGATTTGTGACAGCGTGATATTCCCTGACATGATTTTCCCTTCGCCAGCCTCCTGCTGTGTCTACACTAAGCTCCTGCAGTTTCAATGCAACATCTTGATCTTTTACACCCCACCTTTGCTCCATGTTCTCCTTCCTGCTCCTTTCTTCATGCATCACTTCTTTCTTTACCCACTGTTATTTTCTGTATCTCACACATAGCAAATTCACTTTATTTCACGCCTCCATCTGTACTTCTTAAAATCACCCAACAGAGTTTGCCATCTGTGATATACGCTTGTCAGAACACAACTCTCTCTGGCCAAGTTGGATTTACTTTTTGCTGATAAGGTTGTGAATCTAGTCTGTCTTACAACGACAATATCAGCACTAGTCTGTTTCTTTCACTAAAAGCACAGGTTCAAATTGTAATTTATTCTGCAGGTATTGAGACTCATCTAATAAAAGCAACAGCTATAGTAGACAAATAGATAAAACATATAGAGTAAGAAGTGTGAGAAGAAAGAGAAATGAATCAGGAGAATGATGGAAAACAGTCAGCACATGAATGCTAACCCCCCCCCCCCCCCCCCCCACCTGTTTGGAACATTCCAGAGGTAAACAGGTGATTGGTAACAGGTAATGGTAACATGATGGGTATGAAAGAGGCATCCTTGAAAGGCTCAGAACACATGATTGTATAAAGGAAATGGGCTCGGGAACACTTTGTAAAATTGTTGTTGGTAAACACGCACAAAAAGTTTGTCTGCATTCTGTTCTTAATTACATTTTAAACTGCATCCAAACTTTTTTTTGGAATTGCTTGTATATGTTGGTAGAAATATTCTGCTTGAGACCAAGCAAAAGAAGAAAATATAAAGCACTTTGGAAAATGACATCAGCACTCTGAGCTTAGAGTGGATGTTAATCTTTCCACAAAATATATACTTGGGTCATGACAGGCTAATATCTCTTGTGACAAATCGATGCAACTTAGCAAGAGCATGCCAGAAAAAAGGTGAAATGCTTGCAAAATAAATGTTGCCAAAGGAAAATTACATTTAGTTGCAGCTACACGGGGGCTCTAAAATTGTCAGGCTAAAGATATAACTCACTGCAACCGATGTCCCTGCTTCAAATCTTCAAGAGTAAAATTTAGATTGTGCTTGTTTCCTCTATAATGCTTCACAGCAAATTATAAAGTAGGATGAGGGAGACTTCAATCTGTTTTTCCATTCCAAATGCCCTTGTTGATTAGTGCTGGAGAATCAGAAAGCCATCCTCTCCTTCTTTCTTAAAGGATCCGATTCAGTTTTACAGAGACTTCACTGATTCTGCCAGGCTCTGTTTCTTGTATGAAGTATTTGACTTGATGACCTTTTATGTCATTTTAACATATATGTAACATTTCTACATTATAATGTCTAAAAAAGGTCCTTTGTTACATATTTTGTTGGGCTGTGTACTTACATCATCCCAAATGTTTCCAACCATGTTAAAACCACAGAAATCTGTAATTTTATTTAAGGTAATGGTGCAGTGATTTTAATATGAAACTGCTTTACTCAGTGCTTTTACAGGTTTTAATTATCGGATCCGTTTGTTTTGGAGAAGAGACCTCTGCGAATAATTCGGCTTTTGGTAAAAACCTCGTGACAAATAAACACTGAATCAATCGTAACATAAAAACAGGCCGAGCTAACGTTAGCAGCAGCTCGGCACAGATTTCTCAAGTGGAACTGCTCTGGTCTTGCGAGAAATAAATGTGATGTCTAATGTAACTTTGTCGCTTTTCCGGTGGAACTGTGTACACGAGTCTGTCTCATCAACAATCAGTAAATAGTGTCGAGTATGCAAGATGTAAATCTTACATTGAGATTGCCCAATTATAGCTTAGCAACCGTAACAAGGCACGACAGGCCTGTCTAGCGATCAGTACTCTTTTTTTTAATACTCTTTTGTATTTAAAATGTATCACCATTTCAAAACCACTGTGTGTTTGTCTTTAACCTTGCATTACATCCAAAGCCAAACGATTGCATATTATTCACTGACTACGTTATTATTGTGTTGTATTGTTACATTTTTAAACCCAGTTCAGGGCCTCTACATCCACTGCATGGGACCTGATACACCGGTCCTTGATGCTATAATAGGGTTTAGGTAAACATTAGCATCACTGTCCTGCTCTGTATTGGCTTTGGGGACCAAGATTCTTAGCTCGACTCATGGGTTTGTCATCCTCATAGCTTTTTCTCATGTTAAAGTGAAACATATACTGTTTGAAAATACAAACAAGAACAAGTAGCTTAAATCAGACTTGTGTATGTATTCCTATAATAACATGAATGAGATTATGGTAGAAAGAAGTGTTTGTCAACTAGCTAGCTATTAATAATAGCTAACTAATAAAAATCTGCCATTGACAGCTGCCATTACTGCCATTTGCTACCTAAAACTGAGACGCCTGCTTTAGTCTATTTCTGTCTTATTGTTTAAAATTACTATGATTTTCAAGAGGTAAATCTGCCCCTATCAGTATTGTTAAGTGTTCATATGCACCGCCTGATTGGAAAGGTAGACAGGTGTAGCAACAGCAGCTAGGGTGGGCAGGGCTTAGCCAAGCATCAATTAGCATGTTTGCAACCCTCCATCTGCAAAGCATGATTAAGTCATGTCAGTGCCATAGCATTGCCTGCAAAGAACAGAGGGTGGCAACTTGTTAGCCATAGGCTGATGTCACTGAAAGCAAGGTTGAATGCAACTAGAAGGGACACACTGAATGACCAGCCTTGTTTAACCAACCATGAATGACAAGCCATCAGCATAGGCCTGAAGACTGACAGATGCATGTTCTAATTTAGGACATTAATGATGCCCATGCGAATCCACACATTCAAAAAGAGTCAGCAGAGAACACCCAAGGGTTCTGGCAGTCCAATGCCAGGCACTCATTAGCTTTTTTCATAACTGTCCCTCTGTGTGTAACTGTGTCCCTCCCAATGCCAAATGTTCCAGGGACGGATTCTGGGGGGACTAACAAGCTGTCTGCCAGCTGGGAATAATTTTAGGGGCAGCACGAACAAAACGTCTTTTGCTTTTGATCTGAAAAAGTGCCTCGTCTCCCAGAGAATGTTGGGTCATTCAGAAAAAAAAGAAACACAAAAAGCTTCATCATTTATTCGAGGATGGGTTGTTCTCTGCTTGTCTTTTTGTCTCTGCTTCATGTTTTGGAGAAATGAGCGGATGGGTTGCACAGTGCACAGATCTCTGGGCTATCCTCATTGCAGCGTCTAATGCCTCAGAATCTCAAGCCCAGAACCACAAGGCCTCGCTGAGAAAAACTAAAAGATTTCTGATCTGTCAGCTGCCATGAGTCATACTTGAGTCATGAAATGTATGAGGGATGATTGTGTTGTTTTGTTTATAGCATTACTAGAGCAGTTGCATCAAATGGCTGGGTTTTAATTTGGATTTTTGTATAATGAATCACATAAATGGCCATGACACCATCTCTCTTAATGGAGATAATACTCATCACAGAGTGCCTAATGTCTCCTGAGAAAATATAACCCTCTGAGTGAACTGACTTATCCAGACTGACTGCATCTATAATTCACCAGGAGCAAACACCTTCTCAAGGGCAAGTCTGCAGCCTTACCTTCAACAACACCAAAAGGAGAACTCTTACAACTCAATTTAAAGAGTTCACATAGGCACCACACTATTCACCTTCAAGGTACAGAGAGTTTGAATGAAAGGGTGCTCAACCATGGCAGCATGCACCTCCGCCCATAAAGAACCCCATTTTAATTCATAACGCAGGCGAACAAAAATGCACTTCTATTAAATTGGAAATGACATCGGGGAAAAAACAAAATCACATTTTGCCACAAGCCAAGAGAGAGATTAGGGAAACTAAGTGAAGAACTCAGTAGGACAATTTAATTGAAATCTCTTAAGGGATTGGGCAGCTGAATAGGAGGGGGGTGTGGGGGGCATGTAATAGGTTAAAAAAAAAAATAGTCATCAAAATTTTCAGCTGGAATGTCATTTTTCACTCAGTTCAAAGGAAAAGGTCATCTGGACTCCTGCAGTATTAATGTACCACCATTTATGATTGATTTTCAATCATTCATTAAAACTTACCATGCTCCAAGGCACAAAGCTATGATTAAGAAACATTTCTTTCCCCCTCAGTCTGGCCACCAGTCCTTTTTTCCTGCTTTAGGCTCACTTGGCCAATCTGTTTCATTATTTAGTTTTTAATTAAAGCACCTGCAGTTATGTCTCAGTGTACACTGTACTTTATATCTATGTGTGGTTCCAGACAACAGCTGAATTAAGCATCCAGTCTAACAGCAGGCCTGTCTTTACGCTAAATGCTGTTTACATGTTGTGTACCAGACTGTCTGGAAGTCTCTCTCCTGTCCTTCTTCCTACATGTGCTAGCATTGATAAACGTCTCAGGCAGAGGAAGTGTGAATACAGCTGCCACACCTTTCAAAGCATTTGCCCTTTCCAATTGGCATGAGAACAATGTTTTGTTTCCATAAATAACTTGAGTCATGTCGGCCATGTGACACCGAGAACCAACCGGCTGACACTGATAGTCTTGCACAGAAACGGATGCATCACTAAGGAACATGACCAGAGAAATGCCAAATGAAACTGACAAAAACAGACCTCCATTTTCGGACCAAGTGTGACTGAAGTTAATTCTCTTGCTCATTTCAGATTTCTCTTCACCTCTACAGGTTGTCTATTAGGATCAAAATGGCTCAATGGATCGATTATTTTACTGATATTTCCAAATTTAGCTGTTGCTTACTCACTGGAGCTACTTGTGATAGAAATGTACATTCAGATATACAGGTACGTTGTGACATTAATGTCTCAAACACTGAAAGATGCACTGTAGTTTCCCAAAGTAACCTAATAACTTTTTATTTATTCAAAAACTAACTTTAAATGTGCTCTTGTTTTATTTTTTATTTAGATAGGATGCTTTGAAGCCTGTATTTTCTGCTATGAATGTTTCTTTTAATCTGTGCCTTTGCTAACTTTCCATTCACCACTCATAACGTTTGATCTTTTGCTTTAAAAATGAATTAACTGTACATCCACAGTAAGCATATGGGCTATGGTTACAATTTATTTGTTTGTACACATGGCCTATTAACACAGTAACAGAAGAAGCCACGGACCAATAGATTGATTAAATGTAATCAGGAGGGTGGCACATGTTTGAATTGTGCCTTGTTCGTATCCCTGCAGCTGCATAAGCTAACAATCTATCAATTGATCCAGCTATTTCTGCTGGGCATGGAGTTTACCACCAGGCAGAGTGCCAGCCCTCTGGAGAAGAGAGATGATCAGACCAAACATGAGACCACAAGACTGTCAATTTGTATGACAACCCAGCCAGCAATGTGGCATATGCAGGGATTATTCTGAATGTTGCAGAAAGCCAAATAAACAAGGATGAATCATGTTTTAATGTACTGTGAGAAGACATTATGAGGTTGTACTCAGGCACAGTGTTTTGAGCTAAATGCTAACATGCTCACAGTAACATTGCCATGCATGCTGAGCAGGTAATGTTTACCATGTTATCATCTAGTTACTATTATTATTATTATTATTATTATTATTATTGTCGTCATTTTTGGGAATTGTTGGCAATTTCGAGCCAAATTAAAATGATCAATAAAACATTGAATTCAGTGAACAAATCACTTTATGCAGGGATCATCAAAGTCATTGGTTGTTAATGGAATTTATTTGTTAAAAAACTTATAAAGCTTATCAGCAAACACAGAAAGCCACTTCCTATTTGATTGTATGAGAGTTTTTTTGCCATCTTGAAAAAAACCCATTGCTGAGAGGTGAGAAGGTCAGACACTGTCCAAGACTCTTGCTAATGATGTCGCTAACTGCCTGAATAAAGGTGGCTGGGGAAAGCGCTGACACAGTCCAAAAGAGAAAAAACAACAAAACCCTCACACCTTCTTCTACCCTTCAACTCCATCCAATTTCATACTCTGAGATTAACTTTGCCCTACTTACTCCCACCCCTGAATCTCAGTGATACACATCCAATTAAAGCTTAATTATAAGGAACTTCATCTTTCTGAGACATGCACATGAAATTACATATTCACACTTTTGCATGGGGTACAGTAGTTTGTGGGTAATGATGATGTACGATCTAATAACAGATTTCTGTTTCTGTCACATCAGACACTTATTAGCATTCATGTGCTTGTCCAATTAACTCCTCTGATTAATGTGCCAATCAATTGAATTTAATGATAAGTGTTATGAAACAATGTTGCGTAATACTGTTAAACCTCCTTCAAACAGCAGGAGGTTCTGGTTAGTCAGATAAGTGCACAATAAACAAATTGTCAAGGGAAGCTAAAAGTTCTTCTTGAGTCAGAGGTAAGGGGGTGCACAAAATTAAATACACCGATTGAGAAATGCATCAACAGTAACAAGTGACAGGATTAAGAAATAAAATGGAAGGTTTCTTCATGCAGTTATGATAAAGGACAGCACATTATTACCTGGTGAAGTGCGTTTCTGAATGTAACAAAGTACATTTACTCAAGTACTGCAGTACAAAATCTAGGTACTTCTACCTTATGTATTTCCATTTTGTACAACTTCATGCTTTACTCTACTTCACTACATCAAAGCAGCAGACTTTTTAGTCCCCCTACATTTGTGCATTAGTGACCACCCTATATAACATCTATGCTGGACTGGACAACAGGACCCTACCAAACTCGCTCTGCTAACTGTCTCAGGCTTCAAGTTTCCACAGGTTTACTCTGAACTTGGAAAATCTGCCTTTAGTTTTCGTGCACCAAATGCATGGAATTATCTACAGCACATTCTCAAGATCGACACTCTCACTACCCCTGGACAATTCAAGACAATGATTTCAAAACACTTTACCCCAGTGTGCAATTGTTTTTGCTGAGTACTTTAATTAAAAAAAAATGTTTTTAAACTCTTTTTTAACCTTGGAAATTTTTAACTTTGCATAATATTCTACCTTGATTTTTTTTTCTTTACTTTGCATATAGTTTTGTAAATAATTGTTTCATTGCAAATGAGGGAAACCAATGATTTTCTAGGCTTAAATAAAAGTTTGAAATGAAATAAAGGTTTGAAAAAAACAGTTTCTTTCCAGATCTCAATTCCTCATACCTTCCTTTCCATTGAAAATCATGCATCTACAAACGTGAGGATTCTGAATGTGAGCATTTGCTATAAACTGAATGATTAATTGTTCCTTTATGCCTTGAAAACATTCGGCTACTTGTTAAGCTATAAATAAACTATTAAAAACCCTCTTCAAAAGCTGGAAAATTTATTGTCACAAGGAAGAAAAACATGGATGTTTATTCTGAGCCCATATTTGAAAAAAGAAAACTCTGCAGAAGTGCCTTTTGGATGCCTCTATAGTGGATAGAATATGAAAAAGTGCCCTCTAGGGTGCCCTTCCAGTGGAGAAAACGTGATGCAGTACTATACTATAGGCTGCCCTACATGGCAGAAGATTAGTTGTCCTTTATGCCTCTAAAGCATTAAATAGTTACAGGTTATAGTCCCTTTACAGAGATGTAGCAGTTATATTTTAAATGTTAATAAAATAAAAATAATTTTACTCTTAACCAGGCTTTGGAACTCTTTCAGCATATATGCATTAAAACGGCAGATGGTGCCCTTTTTATTTTATTTTTTTTTTTTGCCCCTGCCCCTCAGACATCCTAAATCCAGCATTGTATTTCCTGCATTATACAAAGGACAGGGTCCTGCTAGCATTAGCTTTCACTTTTGTAGGCCCGGATGTGGTGACCAGTCTGTCAAAGCACAGAGACAAGTAGCCCTTTACCTCAGCTCTCTGTACATTAGGGACAGCTTGAATTACAGCTGAGACTAAGCAACAACAGCCTCAGGCCCTTAGATGATTAACTGTTTACAGCCATTGGAAATAAAGTGATATTACAAACCGCCACATAATCTTACAATTTTGACCCAGGGAATACACAACTGATTTCTTATCAAACATGAACTTTAACTTTAATTATTTGTTATTTGTACTTTGAATTTATTTGTAGTCCTACATATTCGTAAAATAGCAGTCTCTGTTTCATTTCCTTAATTGTGGTGCAAATCATAATTACTTTGAGAAATGTCAATCTCCACATATAATAGCCCATGTTCATAGACCTAATCAGCTCTCTGGATCATACCGTGCTTTTATAATGCCACTGATGAACTCAAACCTTTTGAGCCATATCTTATTGGCATATGGGTTAACACAATCTGATGCTCCAAATTGCAGTAAAAATAAAGGGAAATAGTGTTTCATAGCCATTTCCAAACAGGTTCTGAAGGCTGGCATACAAATGTGGAAAAGTTTCAACTTGTTTTCAGCCACACCGTGAAAACAATAACCCCTCTGGCTAGCTTCTTAATTAAAAATCTGGCCTGAGAGAGAATTTTTTTTCTATGTGGTCTGGGAAGCTAACTTGCTTACAAGCTTACAAATCAAGGTACCATGTGCCATTGTTAATATTCAAATACTTTTCTCTATACCCCCCCTGGCCAGACTACCTGCAGTGAAGTGTTATGTGTTGCTTTGAATGTCTAAATAGTAGCACTTAAAGAGTTGCTTCATTTCAGGTTACCAGTTTAACACAAGTTTCATGCTCAGAACTGGTACACTGCCAACGTATAACTCTTTCCATCTAAACAACAACAGGATGTGATGGGAGCAGTAGCTCTGCAATGACTCTATCGAATGGAGACAGTGAAGTGGGAGAGATGAGTGTACAGACACATGGAGACAATTAATAATTACTGAATTTCTGTGGTACACACTTTCTGGAGGTTATTTGAAGTGACTCACAGAATAATAAAATGACAATGTATTAAAGGTTTTGATGCACTATGTGCGGTCATTTTCCAGTAAAACTCTGATTCAGGCAGGTGCACTCCAACTCCAACTGAGTCGGCCTGCTACTCATTCTGTAGCAGTTGGGGGGCAACAAGCTGTAAGTGAAATCAGTGCTTATTCACCACAGCTCCCATTTGGCACAACTCAAATGACACAAAAAGGAAAGTATTTTAAATGAGATGGAAAAAAGAACTGCTTTGCATTGCCATGTAGGCATGTAAAATATAAAAGAAAGAAAGAAAACCATGCTGCCAAAATCAGCCATATTATATGATGGTGATAAGAAATTGAAGTTTCCAGTACATAATTCAGCTATGATTTTTAATGCACAAATTCCTCCTGACCTATACTTCTATTTGAACACTATCATTCAATATATAATACATACTAACTTATCATGTAGAATGCTTGTCAAATATTTGAGTCATATATTTCCACTATTACAGTATTGTAGTATTTTGCCTCCATTTCTATAGACGCACTGACAAAAGTTATTACATTGGTCATAATTCATGGTGATTTGAAGCATGAGTCTCACTCCACAGTCAAAAGAGACAATGTATTTGTTAGAACAAAGGACACTCATTGTTAAAACGGCTAATTTGCTTCTTCCCCGGTATTATATTCCCGCCTGAAAACCCAGATTGTTTTTGTTCAGACATGCATCCATTACCCTGATACCATTTCCTCCCTCTACACATCCCCCTGACCCTCTCCTATTCTTCCTCTTGGCTTGGACTCTGATCTGTGGTGAGAAAAGCATCGACACCCTGGTGTTCGACAGGAAGAGAGTCCCAGTGTGATGGGACTGGATGTCTTGCCAACACACTGTGAAGCGGGCGCCTGTGGAGGTCTGTATGGACCCTCAGATGTGGAAAACAGAGAGACAGACCCTCCATTAACAACGGCCCTCTGTATTCAGACACATCCTCAGAGAGAGGCTCTGCCAGTGATGGCCACCTGCCCGATTTACACGTACACAAACATGAATGCATTGAGAATTAACCAAGCCACACACCCACATGCACACACCCACACACATTTACACACTCAAGGCCCTGGTCCATGACACCAGTGTGAGCTATACATGGGGCCATTGGGCAGCTACAGCTGAGGCCCTGCATTTATGTCATTGTGTGGCACTAGAAGGACAGATGTGCACCCTCACAGTGCAGTCTAAATCAAAATAACCTAATCACACACACACACACACACACACACACACACACCCGCACGGAGACAAGCCAACTTATTTCAAGAAATCTGACAGTGGAAACTATGAAAGCTCACTTGATTGAAACTCATTTGACAGCCTTGAATCTGTTTCCTCAGCAACGCTTAAAGGAGACGCGTCTTCATTTTAATCTGATGCAACAGCCATTTTTGATGGAAAGATTCCTGCAATCAGCCCCTGCAAAGACCAAATATTCATAAACAAAAACCCCCCGATACCACCACAAACCAAAGAACTGTGGATGAAGTACCTCCATTTCGCTGTCCTCCTTACTTGCAGCACTTTCTTCCTATTCACTGGTGAAAGTTATTTCTATAGTTAATTCAGCTATAGTGCTTTGTTCTGAGTCTCAATTTTCATTCAGCACAAAATGTGAAGTTGTTTGCATGTTTCAAAGGCCGCTCCCCTCATGCCCACCTGCTCTTTTGGAGCATTAAGAGGTAGGGGGCCACTGTCACTGATTACAGTTATTATTAGATAAGTTGCTGTATGGGGTAAGGCAGGAATTACAAGCCATATCTTGTTCTTTCTTTATATCCATTTCTGTCACCATCATTCTGACGTGTGTGTGTGTGTGTGTATGTGTGTGTGTGCAGGAGTTTTGTGTTATCGATTTTGTGTCTTTCAGCGTGCGTCGGGTCTGTTGTGTTAGCCAAAAGCAGGACTGAGAAGATTGATAGGGGTTATCGTTTCAAAACGTGTAATTCATCATCACTTGACAAATCCATATCTGACACAAACTCCATCACCAGCAGCTACACCTTTACTTGGATTTTTGTGTTTCACCCCTGATGAAATCTTTGATGCGATATGTGTGTGTATGTATGTGTGTGTGAGTGTATCCATGTGTGGGGAAGAGAGAGGGGGGTGGAGGGGTCTCCATTTGATAGCAGAAGGGGATTGACAGTGCAGGATTGGACAATATTTATCTACAACAGAGCTGAGGAAAATAGGTTTGTCCCCGATGACATTTTCATCGATTGAAACATGTACTGCCCCCCTTCCTGCTGAAAATGACTAATCTTAGGACTTGTGGTAGCGGTTTTGTTCTTAGGAGGTCAAGCTGCCATGTCCACACAACATGTTGGACTCAAGATGAATTCTCTGTTTTATCCCAACATGAATTTTTCAATCTTGCCCCCAACTGAGCTGAAAAGAAAGGGGGGAAAACATGGGAAATAAGAAACAAAATTTCCTCAAATGTCACCTGTTTGCTGTTCTTTTCACCAACGGCCAATGACAGAAAAGCAAAAAGGGCATCATCAAGTAGTCTTAAATGTCACAGATAAAGAAAATGGATGACACTAGCAGCTGTCTCTGTCTCTCCCTCTATTCAAATGCACAACATGTCATTAATATTAAAATTCACACTTGCCTTAAATATGCGTTTTGGAAGCCCCTTGATGAAACACTGGGTCGTTACTAAAGACGGAATATCTTTATTTCAAGAAGGTTTAAGAAGAATGACTACTTTTTCAACTGCACTGACATAAATATTCATAAATGGATTGGTACGATGATTTTGGGGCAATATGAAGTCTTGACATCATCCTGGTGTTTTGAGCCTTGTTTTTGGAGTCATTATCTTCTTGGAATATGGTGAACATCATGCATGAACAGTGTTGGCACCATAGGGTGCATCTGGTGCCATAAAATGGCCTCATTCTGCTTTGCTGTTATGTGACCCTGCAGAGCAATCAATGGACCTAATGGCTGCAAGAACGCAGCAGGCTGTGCCCATTTCGATCCCCCATGTTTAGCAGATGGCAGAAGACATTGTGAGCCTGACCACTCATTGGCTTTCTACAAACATCAACTCATTCCAGTGTGGTACAAATGAGACTCAGTACACCAAATTTCTTTTTTTTTTTTGTTTTTCACTGGTTATTATATTAATCTTGTGCAATTGTTTACAAATTGTTTATGGTTAGCACCCTTGCCCCAGGTTGCCAGATTTGACTGACACCAAAATAGCCCAAACAGAGCCTTAATCCCACCAAATTGTCATTTTCAGGGGTGTCGGACTGGGGTGGGGAACGGGGCTGAATATACAGAGCCCTCAAGGGGGCCCACAAAGACACCTGAATGAATAGCCATGGATTTAGGGGCCCATAGAGAATGCCTATGCACAGGGTCCAGAAGTTTGTGCTACGCCAGTAGTTTTGTTTTTTTTTTGTCTGTTCAACATATGCATGACATGGAAGCCTACAATGGTCGTGCTTGCAATTATTTCTTTTAATGCCATGAGCTCGAGATCATGAGTTAATTATTTTGTCTGTGGATAACAACGTTTGTTTTCTCATAATAATGGATCATTTATCCCTGTCTCAAGAATAGAAATAGCCGATTGCTTGAAATAACCAGATAAATTCTCACAAGAAAGCAACTTCATAGAGTCGACAATGATAGAGCCTACACACACACTGCTCTGTGGGGTAGGTAGGTTATTTGTGGTAAGAATGTTTTCCCTAGTGATTTGATATGAGGGTAATTACATTATGGCTAACAACTGTAAGGGATGGGTGTAAAAAAAAAAAATATATTGTTATGTGGTGCTTTAGGCTTACATACAGTGATCAACTTAAAGCAGATGTGTTAATGTCCAGTATAGGCTACAGCCAAAATAATTCTCATTAGCATAGAGTAACTGGAAAAAAAAACCCCAACTACCCACACTGGGGGTGGGGGTTCAGTGCTATAACAGAGTATGTATATAAAATAAAAGTAAGACTGAATTTCAGTCTGATGTGTTCATCAATAATGGGTCTTCTGATATTTTCATCTTAAACTAGTTGCTACAGTTTTTGAGATGCCATCTGTGCATGCTGGCATGGCACTGCTAATCTCAGATAAACATCATCTCTGCACTCCTACCTGACTTTAACCGTGACGTCAATCTTACCACATCAAGTAGTTTTAGTCTCCTAAATGAATAACTTGTCTAAAAGTACAGCAACTCTTTTCTTTTGTCCATATTATATATTTTTTCCCCAATATTGTCTCTCACAAACTCACACACAGAATACAAATCTTAGTCACATTTGGTCCATTGTTTAAATCTTCTTTTCTCATTAGGCCTTCCCTCAGACACATATGCTTGTTCATGGGCCCCCAGAGTGTGATGTTGAACAGTTACATTCTCCCTGGTGAGTTCAAGGTAAATTCCAGCCAGATGTGGTCAGGGCCCAGCGAGCGTGAAGCATTTGTGTTGATAAGTTGTAGCTCAGCTAAAGTTTTTGGGTGAGACTCTGTTTTTCAAATCCTCCTGCAGAGAAATGTTGAAAAAAAAGCCTTGGCAATTAGTAATTGTGTCAAGGTAATTCTTTCAGAGTCACATATTCCCTTTTGGTATGCAGATTCGATGTGCTGTAATCATTCCAAAATTCAGTTCCTCTGAAATTCATTTTAAACTTGTCTTTCTCCAAGGCATTCGAGTCACTCTGGGGGATAGTGACTCATGTCATTAGATAATGGATTTGGAGGAGTTATTCAAATAAACAGTTCCTGGATGTAAAATGGAGGCAGAGAGTTCAGTGTTGTTTTTTCTGTAGGGATACCAGGGGATTTCCAGTGCTGCTGCAGGGCCCATCTGTTGTAGATCGAAGCAGTATCACAGAACCACTGACCCATACTGCAGCTGGCCTGTCACAATATTGTTTTTAAAGGTACACCACAGCAGCCATCTGCACCTTATTGCCAGTGGGGCTTGAACAAGATATTCTCAATGCTATGCCAATAGTAAATATACAGTAATCCTGAAGCTAAAAGCAGGTCTAGAGTTCATCATTTACTTGTTATTGATCAGCTCGGCTCCCTAGTGATCACACATGGCTCATATCTGTGTGGGATGTACGATAGAGCCTTCAAGCAGAGTCATCTACGATCACATCTCAGCTGTATTCACTCAGTCGATATAATCATTAATAATATTAACAGCCCAACACACTTACATACTTTGAAATGCAGTTCTAATAATAAATTATGTCTGTGTGCTGCCGTAAAGCCTTGAATTTGTTGTGTGGGATTATCAGAACAACAAGGCTAAAGAAAATGCTGCTGGTCCGAAATTTAATCACAGATTTTTCTGAGGGTCAGAACTTAAAGCACCTGCCATCTGTCATCAGACTTTTAATATAATGTGCTACATGTTTATTTTTGAGGACTGCACTGGTATGTTTTGAGGGGGGGGGGGGGGGGGGGGTGAAATTT
>JBBPCS010000374.1:5580459-5603044 GCA_037974645.1 Hollardia meadi | reverse complement strand
ACCCCCCCCCCCCCCCCCCCCCTCCGTCATTTCATTGTCCGCTTCAGCCCATGTCCCTTCCGTCTGTGTGTAATGTCAGGAATAAAATGCCCGCTAAACACTCCTGTATTTCTTCTGTTTCAAACTCAAGTAATTGAGTAATCAATGATGGATGCAGACTGGATACTTGCTGGATGGTTGCAGACTGGATAGTCGCATGCTGTTAGAGACAAGAAAATACAGAAACTGTATGTCAGACGCTTGGCCTTAGGGTGCGTGTTTTTTTCCCTTTCATTGTTGTATTTTTTTATTCTCTCAGAGCCTGTGGCCATACAGTATTGACATGCTAGCTGTGCCAAGGCCTGGCTGAAAGGCTCTTTGGGCTTTTAGTTGCGCCCTCGTTTAGACAGCTTTGTAAAGAGGAGCTTGGCCTCTGTGGTTATCGCTGGCACGTTAGAGGGAGTGAATATAGATTTTTATCTGTTTCCACCTCCCACCTCTTTTTTCTTTCTCGTCTATTTCTCTTTCCCTCTCTCGCAGCCTGTCCTTGCAATAATTACAGCAATTCATATTGAATTTCTCTATTCTCTGAAAGTGATGAGGCTGAGGCATCGGAGGGCAGGATGCAAACAGTTGTGGGGTGGCAGTTCATCAAGAACAAAAACCCCCATCAGTAGAGGTGACAGTGGGGTCTGCTGAAAAAAAAGAGAAATTACTTAAATAGTGTGGAATAAGACAGAAACATTTTTCGGTATTGATTTTGAAAGACAAGGTAGACAATTGAGAATCCTGACTGTGGGATCCTGGGAAGTGGAGAGAGGAGTTAAAGGAATGATGAGGTCAGAGAATCACAAGGGAGATGAGGGATGAGAGTGAGAGAGAAAAATGGGATGAGCGCCACTGCAGTGGGCTTCACACCCCAAAAAGTTGCTGTGTATATGTGTGTGTGTATCCTTATCTCACTTTATTTAATATTTTTAGACAGTATTTGACTCGTGCAAGCTGTATCTGTAAAGGAACGTTTTTCTTGAAAGTTTCCTAATGACGAAGTGAAATAAATGAACACATACAGTATCTCTTTGATTGAAGCAAAGAAGACATCCTCATCCTCTTGTAAAAATGAGGCGTATATAAGACCTGGGATAAACATAAAAGTGTCACAGTGGAATGATATAGAGGAGGAGGGATGGGAGCAAAATTGAGAATGAATGGGGGAAGTAAAGAGGAAGAACCTGAATCCTCCGAATGAGCTAGCATGCTTCACTCTGAGGCTCATCAATAACTTATACGTGGTGGGAAATCTTTTCCTCTCTCCCTGTTCGTACAAGTCTTTTTTGTCAAAAGCTTCCCATGTGGTCAGGCCAGGAAATCCAGAATATTTGATACTTGTCATGAGGATTCACCCCTCATGCACACGTAATTTATAACCTGGGATCTGTGCTGGTGAAACTCCCCTGACTCGCATGTCTCATTCTTGATGGCAGTGTTTAAAGCATTGGGATGAAGGTACAGAAGCAGAAGGCTCTGGTTTTTGTCAGAAAATTTATGATATAATGCATTGTTTAATCGTGTAAAAACAACTATTGTGTAAAATGTTTATTTTAAAACCCTTTTGAACTATGACGTTAAGTTTGTTGGCACATGGAACCTGGACCAGTAGCCACCAAAGCCAAGTCCTGCAATTCTTTTTTTACTCATGCAATCATGCACATATTATTACACACTAGTTTTTCTTATTTTAAAAATAAACAGTTACACATTAAAACAACAGTAAACAATAAATTACATAAAATATTTGATGCTTGTTCTGGTCATCACTTACATTCTTTTTGACACAGCTTTCACAGTGAATTTGGTTTGCAAAACAATTTTCCTAATTGGGCAATAAAAGTTTATACAGCAATTAAAATAATTTAATTGCAATTAAGGGTAACCTAGCAACGGCCTATCAAACAGCAGACTGGAAGCTGAGCGAGCAGGACCAATAATGTTGGAGTGGATGTTGGTACTCAGCTGTGTCTAGATGTAGCTTGTTAGTGGGTAATTAGGTCAGCTTGTTACATCAAACAGCAGAAACGCTCTCATGGCCCCACAGTCCTCTGCATGAAGCCAAATTAAGGCAACAGCCTTGAAAAGCAGAAACATCTTAGAGCAACACACGAGGAGGAGACACCAACAATCTGACAACTGAAGGGCGTGGTGGTCAAGTGATCACAGCGACTGTCTCGTGAATGACAAGTCAATGGTTTGATCTCTGGGACAAACCTTGAGTGTTCTTGTGCAAATCCCGAACAACCCTCAATGTCACGCTAAATATTTCACATACAAAAGATGTACTCCACATTTTTCCTACAGGTTGTGTATACTTGGGTGATTTTGCCTGCAGAAGTCTTCTATGTGGGCTAAAATTTCTGGGCACCGATGTATTTATTCATAAGAGATACATTATGTGAAGGACGGGAAAAAAAGACAAAAAGACACCAAAGAATGAATACAAGAGAGGCAGAGAATATGTGAGGAAAGATGGATGGTTTCCATTGACAGCAGGCAGCCAGGTCATTCCCAGGGGGCTCCTGTGACAACACACACACACACACACCATCCTCTTTTTGTTTTCTTTCTCCCAGCAGCCTTTGAATGGGGATAATTTTTTTCTCCATAAAATGAAACAATACATTTTTGGTTCTCTGTCCCTTTTCTTAAGGCATTCAGGGAGACAGTCCAGGCCGCAGCCAGGACACCAACACTATTTTCAGTGTAGGCCATAACTCAGTCAAGCTGGCTTGATGAGACTCATAACTACTGTATGAATTTACAGTCACTCAAGTTTTTCCCCTTGTACCCATAGCTGCACACTCACCTCCATTCACCCCCTCTCCTTCAGTGTAAGCCATCATAATGACTTTCACTAAGCGCTTTAGGATAATTAATTTATGGCACAGCACTGTGACATCCTAAAGTCCTCTCTGAGCAATTACAGTGTGGCCAACTCGGTCTTCTTGTCAGAGGCGAAACTTTAAATGCCCTTAATTCTTTCTGAAAAGTGGGTTTACAGGAACATTCAGATGGCACCAGACAGGCTGTCAGCATGACTGGATTAAGACCCCCCCCGGTGTGTAAGGTCAAAGAGCCACCCATCGTGTCAAAACACATCTGCTGACACTTCAACGTCACACAACAAACTCATAATATCACTTCAAAATGAGCATTATGTGAAGCTACAGTAGACATCGCTTGCCATTCATCATCCACCAACAAAAGTGACCCATTAATGAGAAACACTGACAAAAACAGAAAAAAAAGCTGCTCCGAGGTAAACAAAAAACACATCCACATATCTCAGCTGCATATCAATGAAATATTTAATCTTCCATTGATTAATACAGAAAATAGAGAGCTGATCCTTACCTTAAGCAGCTCCTGGGTTCCACAAAATCCAGCTTTTTGACCAGCTATGCTACTGATGGCTAATTTAGTTCACATTCACTTTGGGCAGCCTTATAACTCATCTTCCTTTATAACAAAAGCTTTTGGTTTGCTGGTATATTAATGCCACGCCTCTTGTATCATTTTACTTGCTAGCTCTGCTAAGTGGACATGTTCCACAATTTATTGTTGCCTTACCACAAATTTCAACTTTGCCCAACTAACTAGTAACTCAAAAAGAAACACTGCCCAATGAAATAAACCAAACACCTCAGGCTATTGGTAACCCCGCCCCATAATATTCAATAGGCCAATCACAGGCCTCCCTGTTCTCGGCACACCTACGCAGGTGTTTTCACTTTCCTTGATTAGGCCTCTTCTTAGGACTGACAGTGTGGTCAATGACAGACTACATTTGCTCCTCAAAGTCTCATCTCAAAAGTGAAATATATTGGTTAAAAACACAGACAATAAAGTATAAATCCAACCGTTGTGTTGCCTGTCCAAGTATTCCATTCCAAATGTCTGAACCGGCTTATGAAATATTTCATTTAACTTTGACCAAAAATGATCACATACTCTAAGCGATAAATTACCTGTCATTATCATTGTAGTGGCCGTAACAGTAACAGTAACTCAACCAGAGCAGACGCCTTATCAGGCAGAATAGTTAAAAACACCTGTGAAAGTGTGCAGGGCCTATAAAATAATATATTATAAGTGCTGGATTGCTATTTCCGACTGAAATTCTTAGTTCCTGCTCAGCACACGGGACACCGTGTTGGTAGATCCAAGCTTGGCTGTCAGTTGTAGAAACCCGGGATGAAACTCGCTGTGAAATGTTGTCAAATCATCCTTACGCTCCCTTTTTTTTTGTGTTCGAAATCCGAGCTTTAAGTACACTGAAACAAATTCATCTTGGCTGCAGAGAGTTATCCAGTTCTGCTGTATATTACGGAGTCTGCTGGTACTCTAACATGCTGGGCACACATTATAAGGTTGAGTATTAACATTGCAGATGTAATGAACAAATCCAGGCTGTCGTTACCTTCGGGCAGCGCCACTGTTAAAATGCAATAATGAATCGGGTCCCATCATCATCATAGTCAGTATTACAGTTGATGATTGCAATGATGGTAAATGTGAATTGCATATGTCCTACTATCATCAGGACTGTGACATCACCACCATGTCCCTGTCTTCCCTTCTCTGTTCGCAGAATTACAGATGAGTGGCTTTTGCCATGTTTGTTCCGCAGAGTGGTGGGAGCGAGGAGTGCTGTCCACAGACTTTGTGAGTTTGTGGTAATTAAAGCTGGATAGAGCCCTATCAAGTAAAGCTGCTTATGTTTAATACAGTCAGCCATGCAGACACGGGCCGGCGGCACATGGCCCGGCGCAGCAGGGAGACTGCACGGCGCATAGCCTTCGCGCATAATCCCACCCCATGCATCAGCATGAGAGAGGGATCGGAAGAGGGGGAAGAGGGGAGGGTGGTTGTTGGGCATTCAGCAAAGCTAAAGAGCATTTCATTGTGTGTGTGTGTGTGTGTGACAGAGAGAAAGAGACAGGGGGACAGGGCAGTTGAGAGGGAGTGGAGTGAGGGATGGAGGGAGTTGCAGAGAGTGAGAGGGATTTAGTTTATGACAGATACTCTTCACTGACTAACTCCATTGTGTGGGTGCTCTGTGGTGTGTGGATCAGAGACGGAGAGAGTGTCCTCTCCGCTTAAATCTGCTGGCATCTCCAGCCAGGCAGTCACTCACTCAGTCACAGTGTAACACAGCACAGGCAGTGAAATCATGCTTCAAAAGCCTCATACACAGTTATACTATTTTGGGCTTTTCAATTAATGTCTTTAATGTTTAAGTGATGTTAAAAAATCATGTATTAACGCTTTATAAATCAGTATTAAGCGGTTGTAATATGTGGATTTGAGTAAATATGTTGCTCCTAGAAGGGTCTCTCATTAAGGAGAGTTAAAAAGTTATGCTGGAGAGGGACAAACACTAGTCACAACCTGGCAACCCCCAAAACTGTTATTAATGACTTATACTCATCTATTAGGCAGTGAAGACATTAGTTTCCATTTATCAGCCCTTTATAAGGTGTACCTTATTAAAAAGTTGGAACAAACAATTCATGCAATCATCAATAGGCATATGTGTTTATAAAATCTTTGTTGACAATAATTTTTTTTTTAAATAATGGAAGAATTTTTTTCTTTTTTTATGCCTCTACGCCGGAGGCATTATGTTGTCGGGTTGTCCATCTGTACGTCCGTCCCATTCTTGTAAACACGATATCTCGGGAACACCTTGATGGAAATTCTTTCATTCACTTGGACTCAAGGATGAACTGATTAGATTTTGGTGGACAGAGGTCAAAGGTCAAGGTCACTGTGCCCTCACATCAGTCCCATGCTCATGAACGCTTTGAGGGAATTTCTTCAAATGTGGCATAAACATTCACTTGGACTCAAGGATGAACTTCAGGCGGTAATTCTAGTTTTACTAAGGAAAACAATTTGTGGTCATAATGTTATCAAGCCCATGTAAAAAAAAACAAAATGTACAAAATATCAAAGCCACACACTCAACAAAACTGATGTGTTCTTACTTCTCATCCCTTTGGTATCCGGTTTGTTTTGAGGGTAAACACACTTAAATTTGTTTCCAACCTTTTTATATGTTGAACAAACAAATTTTTTAAGTATTTCTGGTGGAAACTCACTGCACAGTCTAAATGAATCAAACCAATTTGAAGTATTTGCCGCAAAAGGTGTGAATCATTATTTTAGTGGGATTTCTGCTCCTTTTTTTCCTGCTTGTTTGCCTGATGATAATTACAGACTATGCTACTCTGCTTATCTCTAATTTGGCACTCAGTTGTTCATGTTTGTGGAGAGTGTGTTCAGCCAATCAGCCAAGCAAATTCCTCAAACCGAAATTTTTGTAGGAGGAAAACAAAGTTATTTTGTTTGGTTTAAATTTCCATGTGTACCAAGTCTTGGTAAAGGAGAATTAATCAACAGGTGAGGAGGGCAATGACTGTTAAAGTAGCAGCGGTTAATTACAGCCTTCCCAAACCTACTTATTACTGTTACATATTGAAAGCTATTGCCTGCATGACTTTTAATGTAACCTAATGTAGTAGAAATAGCAATGTGCATTATGGATAAAGGTGTGGAACATGTTTTGGATTAAAATTTGCCAACCAATAATTTAATTCTTTGGCTGCTCCTGCATTTTGGTGCTGTAATTGTACATGGCCGAGCATTCGTCCATTCACATAACTGATTTCTGAGAAGTGGAGAGAGAGAGAGAGAGTTGTCCAGCTCATATTCCTAAATGGGAGGCATACAGTGCTGGAATTTCACAGCTGTAATGTGGCATCAAATTAGCCTTTCAGATCAATGCCTAATCTAACCTCGGCCCAGAAAAAGATCTGAGCGATCCAGTCTCGAAGAAGGCTGCCAAATCCCCCAGCATCCTTAGTGGTGGTGCCATGACGACACTTTAATAAGCTGTAAGCTCCTCTTCTGATTTAAGACAACCTGAAATATAACACTAATTCCCTTGATGAAAGGAATGTTATTTCTATAAATGTGACACATGTAACACAAGCTGAGGCAAGAGTAGGAAAGAAGGGGAGTGTGTGGGGGATGATGATGAGGATTTGCTTTCTGTCTAATGCACATATTTGCTGAAGTGGCTTCAGCCAGTGTCTTTTCAGCTGACCTCCTCCCGCTCTTTCAGTGTGATATTCCTTCCCACTTTTTCTCAAGATGTTTGATCTCTGAGCTCAGAAGAGGGTATTAGACTTCACAAAGCGAGCCGTTGATGCCCCAGGGATCAATACACCCCGGCTGGTCAATTCATTAGAGCTGCACTGTGATTAATTAAGTTGTCCTAGCCATCGGAAGCCAGGAACGACAGAGAACGTTAAAAGGGGGAGAGAAGAGAGGAAAAGAGCCGGCTTTGGCTCGACGCAGGTGGTGTGGACTCCTGAAATGTGAAGCTCGGTCGGTGATGTGGCTTTTTGAGTTTTTTCATCTGTCTTCACCCCTGTCTGCTCCGTCCTTGGAGCCGAGGCCGTTCATCAGAGGATGAGGAGGAAGCTACACCACAGTGTGAAATAGGGAGAGATGCTAATCCTGACAGGTTAGTCGTTAAGAAGCCTTCAGAGAGGAGGAAGACACAAAGCAGGAGGGAGGGGGTTGAGGGGCAGAGAGTATGAGAGGAGGCATCATAGCCTTGTTATTAATCCTGGTTAGACAGCACAGCAACCTTTGACCCTTTTTTCCCACAACACATTATGTGGAATTCACAAAAGAGCTTTTAGACTCACTAACTGGTCTGTATTGACCTGTGACACCGTGAGACACAAACCAATAGTTTTCTGGCGTTGTCATTTCCTTTAACTCCCTGTGATTGACCACAGAGGTTACATAGGATTCATGTCATCATTCGTGTTTATATACCGAGTTCACAACCCATCCATACCGCTCTCTGCTTTCACATGCTAACCTTTTCGGTTACCAAATGAACTAAACAACAGGCGTGAAAGAGCCCTCAGCCTCTCATTCATTGCAGCCACTTCCCTTAAGTCAACATCTGTCTTTTTCTCAGAAAGAGATCCCTCCAGCATATCTTTCGACACATGCTCATTTTAAGGTGAGTACAAAAGGTGCTAACAGTCAATGCTAACACATTAGCATAAAACTGAAAGGATTCAAATTATAGGCCCTTTGAAGCCTTCGAAGGTAAAGTGGGCAAAATTACAACTTGAGCGGGTGGCTGTCGCAGAGGCTGATGCCTACATAATTACACAGTGCTGCCTTCCAGGAAAAGGAGGCTCTGATGAATTTGCCATGATTGCCAGTATTTAGCACCATCGTCCTGATTGCACACACACAGTATATGTGACAGGTAGCTGTTAATCCTTTCAGCTCTTTCTTTTAGAGTATACATGTCTGTCTGTCTGAGCTCTAACTTCATCTCTTTCTGCAGAGATCCCTGTTTGTCTTTGTTTCTAGATGTGTCTCTCACCGTGTATTTAAAGTGCCTCGTCCTCCTGCAGCACTCGGCTCCCTGTGTGACAGTGAAGGAGTCAGCTCCAGGGCTGCCAAAGAGGGAGAGTCAAAGCACTGCTGCATTTCCATCAATAAATGTTCAATTAGTGAGGCTTTCGTGTGATTTAAATGTGGCAACAAAAGGCCTGATTATCAAGGTACATGCAATGATGGCACAAAACAATACAGGCAGGTAAGACAATACACTGTAATACAAGCGAGAGGGACAAATACACAGACAAAACCATGCATACTCATGTGCATTATCTACAAAAGTCCGACCACACAAAGCTAATTACTGGCATCCTTTTCAGTCAACACAGTACATTTCCTGCAAGGTGACAAATAAGCAAATGTAGCAATTTCTTTTTTTCAATTACACTGATGCATTGCAAGATTATTGTTTCACACAAGAGATGCTTCCTCCGTTTGGCCTTGAAAACTTATTAGATGAGCATAATTAGATATTTTCACACTCAAAAGTGATGCATTACAGTCTGTATTTTCTGACAGTTGATATGAAAGACTTGCGTAATGATATCAAGTCGAGTTAAGATGAGGGAAAGAAGAGAAAAAAAAACATGGGACGTGGACGCCTGTGGAATCCAGTATTCCCTTCAATCGAGGCCCTGCAGTCCCATTTTAGATAATCAGTATTTCACAAATAGGACTATTTTTTGCTTCTGTGGAAATAGCTCCCCAGATGATGGCTTCACAATGAGACAGGATGGAGCTCTCTGTGCTGGGAGAATGCTTTAAATAATAAAAGCGCATGGTGCTTCATGAATAGAGTATTATGGGGCTGTGAATGGAAGGTTTTTTTCCCCCCTCCTCTTTGCCTTTTGCCTTTGCTTCCCATGCAGGCTCCAAAAAACACTTTGCCCACTGTCCAACTTTTCCCTCAGGAAATGCAAATGGACAGATGGACAGAGAGAGAGAGAGAGAGAGAGAGAGAGATCAAATTAAAGCTTATATTCAGAATTTGAAGGTCATTATTTGTGGTGTAAATATTGACTTAAAAAAACAAACAAGGCGATTTGTAATCCGAAAATGCAGCCATCTATTTTGTAAACTGAAACTCAAGACAAATTATGACAGGGTTGGTCAGCTATAGTTTAGGATTGGGGCCATGTAATTGTAAAAGTGTATTGAAGAAAATTAGCTCATTTATGTAAATGAATATGGAGCTTTTCCAAAACGCTGTCGTGAGTAGATAAATCTTAAAATGCTAGCAGAAAATCTTTGCTTTTGCAAAAAAAGGAAAAAAATGATGTAAGCCTGCCCTGCCACAGTCAGGATCAGTAACTCTGTTGCCTCTAAAACCAGGCTCAGACTGCAGGACTTTCAGGCCCTCCCGACAATCGGAGGAGAAATCTGCTCTGGGACCTTGGTCAGTACAGATGACTGAAAAAAAGTTTCATTCATTAGTCATTCTTTTCAGTGATTACAGCTCCCTCTTCTTCTTTCTTTTCTTACATCCTGATTTACAATATGTACAGGCCCAGGTCCTTAGATCAGTACATATTTCAGGTCATTTGGTTGGCCACAGAGGAGCACTTTTGGTGTTTTGACAGTGTCCAAAAAGAAAGACACATTATTTCCAGGTGAAGGGGTTTTCATTGTGGAACAGGCTACATTTTACTAAAAACAATAAATAATAATTTAAAAAAAAAAATCAATCAAATTTTTATTTATGGTGTTTTAATAATTAATAGTGAATATTTTGGTTCAAAGTAAACAATTTGGTTATCATTTCTTGACCCCCCCACCCAGAGGCTAGGGTATGGGTGATGATCAACACCAGTAAATGTTTGGCCTTTTAATTCCTGTGTCATTTTATATAGTGTGAACATGAAGACTTCTTTTTAATATCCACCCATAGTTTTAGTCCTAGTTTTCCTTGTCCTCTCGAACCACAGTCTGTCAAATGACTTGTTTTTTTGCATCCACATGAAGGCGTACTTGCGTGTCTGCTATCATGCATGTGAGTGTGTGTGAAGCTTCTGAGAGCTCTGACAGGTGGACGGTGTGTTAAGGGACCCCTCCCACAGCCTGTGGTCCTCTCCAGCGACCAGCAGAGGAATCCACTGCGTCACGTCTCCTTTCCCCCAGTTCACGCATCACCACCTGGCGCTCTGACAGCGGCTGCTGCCCGTCGTGGCCCCCCTGTCAAACCCTGTTGCCATACCCCTTGACACCTTCCCCCATATCTCCGCTCAAAGTGCCAAAACCACCGCCGCTGAATGTTTGATTTCTATTTATTCATGTGGTGTTTCTTCTCCCCCCACCCCTTGCTCTTGAATAACTTTCAAAATCTACTGTATGTCTAAAACACAGAGCAGGCTGCCTGTGTACAGGAGCTGTCAGGAGGCTGTCATGTTAGTCTGCTCTGCTCAGCATACACACCCGTCTTATGAATTCATGAGCTTGAAGATGAAAGAATTTCTGTAAATATTTGTGTGTGTTTCTGTACATATGTTTGTCTGTGATTCTACATTTGAATGTCAGTGGCACAGCTTTGATGACATGTAACATGTTTTTGTAACTGCAAAAAAAAAAGAATTAATGTGGGCAATGATAAGAAATAATCTTTAGTTTGTATAAGTTTGAGTTGAATTATGTGCAGGGCACTGGTGTATAAATATGTGCATGTTATGACCTTCCAGGTACCAGTTTTGTGGAGATTCACAGACCTGTCTGAGAGAAGATTTCTCAGCTCCAGTTTTTTATGTAAAAGTTGTGGTCTAATCAGCCCTCAGTCTGGACTGATTTAACATTGGAGCCCATCTCTCCCAGTCCTTAATCAAGCTCTCATCATGTTTTCTGCGTTCCATGAATGATTCACTGTCAGTCAGAGCTGAGCACGTGGGCAGCCTCTTAAGGACTTATTTGTGTTCTGTCTGGAAGTTCTGTAATATCTTCCAGCCATTTTGCATAAAACAAAGTTATTCTGGAGGCTTGAAAGTGCCTGGGAGGCTGGGGTGTTATAGTGTCACAGAGGACTTTTCTGTGATAAACCTTTAGCACAGTGGCGCTCTGCAGGTCAGTTAAGCTTTAACATGAGGCCAGAGTTCTGCTGTTAAATCCTCTAAAAGATCAGGTCAGATTTTATGCTTTCAAAGACACAGGCGTCATTACGGTGTGTTACAGATATGCTTGGCTAACAAGGGCCATAAACTGTGCTGCAAATGGGGGAAAAAATCTGTCACCTGCAATCCTATTTTTAGCTAAATCTTTGTTGAAGTTTGTATATTTCTTTGTATTGGCCCTTGGTGGCTGCTAACTAGCCTATTTTTATTTATATTTCTTATAAACAAAATGTGATGCTGCTCCTACTATAATGGTGAATCCAGCCAAGTCACCACAATAAAAATGTTTGCGCTGTATGTTTCCGCAAACCACAGGTGTCTTAGTTTCATATGTATCACATTAACATTTCTACAATACATGTGATAACATGTTTCATATTACATGTATATGACCCAATTTCCCTGTTGAGGGGTGGAGGGGTTGGCGGGCCTGTGACACGATGTGATGATGGCTGCCAAGCAAGAGAGCACTGTTCGAGACAACTTCAACCAACCAACAAACCAGGTCATTGGGACATTTTGTAGTTTTTGTTTGTGGAACCAAAAGTGGATATTTTGGATATTATGAACAACACACTGGGAAAGTTTCCAGTCTGTTTGTGGCGACTAAAGTGGATATTTTGGAGGAGACACTTGGAGAGTTTCCACTTGTGTTTGGGCCAACAAAGCCAAGTGTTTTAAGGCAAAACATGATCTTTTCCTCACCCTAACCAAGTGGTTTTTTTGTGCCTAAACCTAACCAGACTTTAAATGGGAAATTTCAAAAACGGAAAGTTTCAACATAATCCCTGGTTTACAGAAACATATACTGCCCACATTTATTCTGGCGACTGCTTTGGGTAAATATCTTCCCATCTGCATCTGTTTAACAAGGAAGACCTGCTAGATACAGTTGTGGCATTAAACAGGGATAGTAAGGATGAAGAAAACACCACACACAGCTCTCACCTCCACTCTTCAGTAGTGTGTCACATTTAAAACAAAACACACATTATATTTTAAACTTCCTCCAAGTTATTTAAATAATCTTTTTGAGTTATCGCATGGCATAAGAATTATGAGATGTATTCTTCTATCATTTTAACTTATTCATTTTCACTGCCATGAACTCTACAGTGATAAAACAAGCAATTGAATCGCAGCAACACAAACATATGAATGCAGCTAACAATGACGGTAAAGTCGAACTCAAGACTGAGTCAAAAGGTCTCCAGTTGCTAGTTTACACATTGCCTGAGTTAGCAACACAACAACCAATAGAAACGTATCTTGCGTTCATATAACACCTCAGTAACAAGGGAAAAACATGTGTTGACATTTACAGTGCTTTATGTATGCTAATTACCTTAAACAGCAGCAGGAGTAGGATGACGAAAACACCACACACAGCTCTTGCCTTCACTTGTCTGGAGTGAATGAGGAAGAGAAGTGTAATCCCCCTATGGAGCCCCAAGGCATTACCAACAGACCAACGAACAATCAACCTACACAACCAAGGAACTGAATCGCACGCATGCAGTCGAAACCAGAAATGAAATCACATATCCTGAAAGTAAGGTAGAATAATAACTGTAATAACCACGAATGAAATGAGTTTTTAAATGAAACATTTTGCCTGAAGATGAATTATTCTTGTCTGTCACATACCTCCTGTCACAAATACCAGGGTGTGTTAATAGGGGAGCAAATGCAAGAAGCTGGCACGAAATGTGTGGTTATAGTGCAATCAGCAATAGAGTGGTGAAAGATACTTGATAGTTCAAATGTAAAAGTTGAGACATTTTTTTACTCCATCCATGAGAAGTGTGGTGAAAAACTAATAACTGTTAACTTTAGAATCACAGTAAATCATATGCAAGCAACCAGCCCGTCTGTTGTTGTGTGATATTTTCTCTGCCTACCAACAAAGAACAAGCACATGAAAACGATCTGTAGTTAAAACTTGCCCACTTGCCTCCTGCGACGTCCTTCCACATGAATCCTCTGTCCTTTCCCTCACCTCCTCTCATGACCCCCCCAGTTCAACATTTGCTAAGCTAATAAGCATGGCATTGCAGCTGAAAACATTTTTTCTTCTGATTTACTGCGCACCATGGCGGCTCCCGAAATTAGAATGTTTATTTATGGCCATCAATATTTAATTGAGTTTACTCTAATCTTGTGTTAGTGGGTTCAGAAGTCTCTGCATGGCTGTTTAAATATTAAAATTAATTGGAGCAGAGATACTGTAAAGAGGCTTGGCGTAATTGTTCTGGGAGAGCAGGTAGCTTCTCAAGCCTTGGCATGAATACACTACACACACACAGAGACACACGCTTTTACCAAATGAGTTCTTTGAGATTTCCTGCTGAACGGGCAAACGGAATTCTCGGTCCATTTGAGTCGTGAAAAGTGTTTACCAAGTATGTTCATTCAACTGTAGCGCAAGCTTAAAAATAGCAGAGTTAACATTTTAATTTAAAACTTATTCCCCCCGTTTGATAAAATATTGGGACACAGACTCATCACATGCTAATTTTAAATCCACTATGTTCAGCATATATAATTTGCCATCACAGATAGCAATTTTAAAAAATATTTTAACAGTTAAAAACTTGATAGAAAAAGGGTGAGTGCAAGTGTAAACTTACCGTAATGTCACCAGTCTGTTTGTGGGCTGCCGTTTGGAAGCCTCAGGGTTCTTTGGATGAAGCCATATTTGGATGAGACGAATAGATTGGAAACTAATCTGGTCCAATATTCAGCATACACAAGTGTGTGTGATGTGGAAACTTGAATCCTCCAGTGTGCACAAACATACAGAGTATGAACAGCTGGTTAGGAGACATCTTGTGTCCAGCAGTTAAACTTGAGAAATGGAAAAATATTTGCATGTTCATATATTCTGGAATTTTTAATGAAGGAGAAGAATGTTAATGTGGTAATTTCTACTTATTTTTCCTGCACAAACCATGTCAGAGAATATTTATGTAAGCCATAATACATGCGTGGGGGGATTTTTGTCTGCCTATCTGTTTGACTGACAGTTTTATTGATCATTGAGAGAGCACTGACTTGGAATTTAAGTTGGTTCAATGTAAAAATAAATAAATAAATAAAAAAGCTTAAAAAGTCGCTTAAATGAAGAAAGCTACTTTTGCCATGTTGGCTGTAACTTAGTTTTCTACATTTTTCTGGGGCTAATTTGAATGTAGCAAAGCTTCATTTTGATAACTGGTAGCTTAGCTCACTACACTTCCCAAGTAACTTGCCCAACACTGGAGCCAGGCTAGCTGCATTTCTTTCTTTTTTTTAGTTCTTTGTGCTATGCTAAGCTAACAATACTTAGCTGAAAGATATCCAAGAAGTTGATTAAGCAAATTTTTTTCCCCTAAAATGCCAAACTACTCCTTTGATGTATGTATCTGAGAAATTGCATCATTTGTTTCTTTTAATTAGTTTTTTGTCGATTTGCATTTGGCTTTATTGGGTTTGGAGCATGTTTTCTACATTATGTTTGCTTGATTTGTTTTAATTTGAATCAGTTTGATTTGATCCGAGTTGAAGACTCAATACACTGATTACATTTAGGATCGACTCTGCACGTTTCAGTTTGGTTGTCGTTGGCCGAGTTTATGTGGACATGATTAAGTTTGGTTTATTTGGCTGAGGTATGAAAGCAGGTCGGGAAAGCAGCAGAGAGTCGGTGTTATGCCTCAGGTTATGCTGTTGAAGTGATTTAAATAACACTGTCTGTCTCTCATTTCATTAATACACTTTCCCTCTCTCACAGAGCCTCGGGGCATACAGCTCGAGCAGCGACTGAATGAAACTCTGTTTTTCAAAATGAGCAGTATACTCAAAAGCGATGGTAATCTCAGATGTAGAAATTGGAAAAGTCAGCACAGCAAATGCATCAGCAGCTTTCCTCCAGACAAACATGCAATATTGATTCTCTTTCGGAACAGGTCATATTTTATGTATTTGTTTTAAAGATTTTGATATTGTGCTCGAGTGCTCTTCAGGTTTGGGAGAGAGGAGTTTTGCTTGTAAATTAACATTAATGATGATTGAAGCACATGTACACTCAATGTCTGAACCTCAGAAAGCTAGTGACTTAATGAATCTTAATTGAATTAGTCTGTCTGTTTTATTTCCTATAGCACCAGTCACTCTACTCAAGCACACTCCTGAGCCATCTCTGCACATCTTGTTTACTCACATCTTCATTTTCCTCCCATAGTTAAAATTCAAATACACAGAAAATCCAAATAGATGCATCAACTCAATAGCACTCAGATACTATGAAGCCAATTATTTACCATAATGGCATACAAGAAAATTACAAAGGCAAGGGCAGACGGAGCCAGAAAAAATAGCCTCCGATATTATTTCTTCGGCTAACAGTCACTCTACCAGCCAATTCAGCTGACAATGAGTTGAATGAGTCAAATGGCGCCGACATCAAGAAGACAGATACCTTCATAAAAACTGCCTTCAGTGCCACAAAAACAGCAGCAGGATATGAACTGGAGTTTGAATTTCAAAGGACTGCAGTGCAGTGAGGTCTATGATCATTAACACACTGAGGAGGGAGGAGGAGGATTGATGGACAGATGCACTGCTTCGGTGCCTCCACACCCGCTCTGAACCGTTCACATGCCTCATGCAAGTATTTTGCATCTCCTCAGACTCTCCTCAGTGCCTCTTTGTGCTGCTCAATAAGTTAATTTGCGTCGACTCTCAGGTCTTAATCTGCAACGTCTAAATGCAACGCAGCCATCCTTCAGGGCTCTGCTTCCAACCAGTTCAAAATAATAAAATTGTTTTGTTCTACACCAGCTTATGATAATTGTGACAGCTAACCTTAAAAAGTTGTATGCCTCTGTGCACCAGTCAAGTTGCAGTTTACATCCATGTGTGTCCAGACTCATATAATATACTGTATGTAGTCACTGATGGAGAGCTTGATCACATGGTGCAACGACAATAACCTGAAGCTCAATGTCAACAAAATCAAAGAGCTTGTGGTGGACTACAATGCTTGGACTACAAATATGGATGCTGCTCAACAAAGCTCTAAATTCTGAAACATGGATTCTTCACACACATGTTCAACACACTCTTGAGTTATGACTAAAAATTTGTTTAATTGGCCACAGTGACCTTGACCTTTGACCTCAGACCACCAAAATCAAATCAGTTCATTCTTGAGTCCAAGCGAATGTTTGTGCCAAAGTTTTAGGAATTTCAATCAAGGTGTTCATGAGATAACACGTTCACAAGAATGGAACGGTAAGACGGACGGACGGACAACCTGAAAACGTAATGTCTCCACGCCCAGCCTGGGCCAGAGGCATAATAAACACTAGATACAGACATAAATTTAATGTTTTCACCTTATTTTGTGGCTCGTTTTTATGTGCTAGCTTAATATGCCTGCTGCAGATCTCACGAGAGTGTGTTGCTGAGGCAGAGACAGGTATCGAACAAGGTAAATTTTCTCCAGATTTTATCTGACTGGAAAATGTAATTTTATTGTCAGAAAGTTCTGAAAATATGTGGCTTGTGAAAAGTGGGTTTACTTTAGTGACCATGGGGCAAAAGACTGGCGGTCATAATCTTTGCT
This sequence comes from Hollardia meadi, assembly GCA_037974645.1. Lineage (NCBI taxonomy): Eukaryota > Metazoa > Chordata > Actinopteri > Tetraodontiformes > Triacanthodidae > Hollardia > Hollardia meadi. The sequence continues at coordinate 5,585,869 of JBBPCS010000374.1, read as the reverse complement.
CACGTTCAGTTCTCTCATAGCAATGAACAGACTCAGGACCTGCCACAAGGCTCCTAAAGGAGCAGAGCAGTGGCGAAACCCACATACAGGAAATAACTCCACTAACTACAGTAATGACACAAGATACACAAAATACCCCTTTTGCTTTTCTACACTCAACATCAACTGCGTGTTGTATGTTGTAACAGAAATTAACATGTGTTGCTAACCTCTAAAGCTGTGTAGAAGATGCCTGCAGGAAATAAACATTCGTGTTAGCCTTTTAGATTGATTTTTAGGAAAATAAGGAAGTCACAGTTAAATGGGAGCAGATACTCTTATGTAAAAAGTCAGTATGATAATAAATCAGCCCAGAGTAACATTTCAGTATCGGTTTTAGTAACAAAAGACCAAGAAAAGGGGATGATCTGAGAGGGAAGGACATGGAGATGAAAAGAAGGCATATTGAGATTTAGGTAAGAAGGGTAAGGTGATGAAAGTGACGCACGCGCGTGTGTGCGCGTGCGTCATGGTGCGTGAGTGTTAAGGGGTCTGACTGCTTTAAATTAGATGGCACATTGCTGCAACGGCTGAAGAATTTTATTAAGAGTCTTTATATCTTCTGCCTTAAGCTGCCCCGATCAGCATAATCCCTGTCCAAACAAGAGATAATGAATCTTCTCTTATAGTATTTGGTTAGATAGTGGAAAGCATGATGCCAGTGAAGGGAGGGAGCAGTGCACAAATTATTGGATTTAGATTAGGAGGGGCCTATTTTAATGGGTTTGAAGTAATACCACAACACTAATGAAAAGTTGCCCCAGGCCTACATGATTGGATGGGGAAGGGTTGTGTGTGTGTGTGTGTGTGTGTGTGTACTCGCTACATAGTGAGGGCCAAAACAAGTTTTTTCAAGACTTGGTTTTAGGGGTTAGGTTAGATTTGGTTAGGGTGTGTGTGTGTGTGAGAGAGAGAGAGCGGATTGGCCGATAAGCTGTGCTTAACATAGCTCATTGAAAACGCCCAGCTATTGTGAGAGCGGATGTTATTGTCTCCTGTTGTTTTTTTAAATCATTTTTTTGTCATGCTATGCAGTCATGTCCATATGTTCTGGTTTATTTTGAGCATTTATTCCTGATTATGTGCGCGTGTTAATCGACTGCTCATATGTGTGCCGACTCTGTCCGTCCAACACACACTGTTGTTAAAGTCTGTTTATTTATGTAGACATTCAATCTTTATTTTGCTCCCCAGTTTGGGACTGTAGCATAACACATTTAATTAAAGTCTTTTATGTTTGGTGGTTTATCTACACAGGCAGCGCTGCATCTCATTAAGTTTCTAATGACCTTGGAAACACTTTTGATCTTGTTCAGCTGATAAAATGGAAATATTTCTAAAACTTGCCTTTTCACAATGTGCGTTGTTAGTCCAATAACCCTTTCTCCACTCCCCACATCAGTAGGTTTTTGTTATTAAAATGCAGCCTTATTGCAATGTCAGATAAAGCTACAGAGGGAATCCCTGCAGGGTAGAGTTAATTCACTCATCCAATAGGATGTAGTGGCTAACATCATGCAGAACAACAAAAAGAAACCTTTGTCGTGTTCTGTTCATATCCATTTTTGCCAAACAATATAGAACACTTGTTAAATTGTCAGGAGGTCAACTGTATTGGACAGGTGGACTGTTAGCTTGACTCATCCTTTTCAAATCCTCAAGCTCGCCCCTGTCTTCATAATGTAAAATCAGCCAACCTTGGTCTCTAAAGACCAGTTTACATGCACACTCATTCTCACTCTAAAGCAGAGCGAATTAATCAGAGCAAAAATATCTCAACCTTGGCATTAGAATGAGTAAGCGCAGACAGCAGAGATGCATTTAAAGGGGCTCCTTTCTTTCAATTAGACAAAGTGATACAGTGAAGAGGAGAACATTAGAGAGAGACAGAGAGAGAGAGCTGCTGTACAGGCTGGTATAAAAAAGACCTGGATGGGAAGATATTGGCAAAATGTGAGACACACACACGGATAAAAGAAGACTTGTACAAGGGCTTCTGTGGCCTCAGTCTCCCACATGCACATGACCCAGACTTGCCTCCAACAATCATGACACGAGGAAACAAGTGAATATTAGATAAGGTTCACACAAATACGCAAATGCAGGTAAATGACCATCACCTGCCGAGGCGATATGTGGGCAGTACAGGATGTGACACACGCTTGTGGCTGCGACTTCGCTGGAAGTTCACCAAAGTAACCAAAGTGGTAAAGAAAGTAACACCAAATAGTCACCTCACGTCTTGATTGTTCTTGTTTATTTGCAACTAACGGACACGCAACTCAGATTGCTGATGCATTTCAGAATGAAGTGGTCCTCAAGTAAAAGATAATTTGCTGTTTTCTCACTTTATCATGTTATACATTGTTACGTTTGTGCCGGAAACACTAGGAACAGGGTTTTGGACTCAAATGCAGACAGCGCAGGCAGAAAGGTTCAGTGCAGTGGCTTATTTGAACTCACCGGTAGAAGGCAGGCGAGGGTCAAAACCAGATAAACAGTCCAAAGTGAGCAAACAAATCCGAGAGGGTTGAGGCAAAATACAAAGTCCAAAAAAACAAACACAAGCAAAGTCCAGGAAAACAGAGGAAAAACACGGGGAATGCTGGCACAAAGGCACTCATGGTAACACGCACAACAAACTGACAAAGTAAGAGGGGGACACATGGACTATACACACACAAGGAAGGTTAACAAGACACAGGTGAGACTAATCAGGGCGGGGACAGGCAATCACAGTGGAGGGAAAAGAACAAAGACAGGAAGTGTGAAGTGACAAAAGACACACGAGAACAGGAAGTAACAACCTCAGACCATAACACAGGACGTAAGAAACACAGGAGTATAAACTAAAAACACAACACCAATAACACCCCTAAACCGAAACCATGACAATATATTAAGTATCTTTAAGCTTTGGACTGTTAGTCACAGAGATCTATAGCAATCTGAAGACGTCACCTTGGTCTCTGGGAAATTGTGTTGGCCGTTTTCCACTATTGTCTCTGACATTCAATAGATTAAATGATTAATGAAAAACGAATCTGATTGATTGAACAGAGAAGCAGAAAAAGCACAGGTGAAATAAATGTTAAACGATGGCTCAGTTCCATCAGTAGAGCATCCCAGTGAGTGTGCACAACCCTGGTTTTAATGTTACCAATTACTGTGCTCCTTTGCTATGACAAAGTGGAAAAAATGCACCTGTGAGAAGAGAGACCAACTACTAAACAACAAAAACAGAAATAAATCATTAGTAAACAAGCAAAAACAGCAAATAAGAAGGAAATAGGAATGAAAGGTTTTATTTAATTTATTTATTTTGGACCTTGTAGAGCCATTGCATTGAGTTTGTTTGTCCAAAAGTGTTCAAAATCTCAATTGGATGTTCACCATAGAGTGAACTATGGAGTGTCTTTTATATAGGGAATAGTGAATGATGTCTCCTTCGTCCTCTTTGTGTCCGTCTTGCCTTCGTCGGCACTCATCCTTCACCTCTACATGAATACACAATCTCCCGTGTCTCAATGCCTTCATGTCCTTCAGCTGAAAGTCAGACCCCGAGGTGTCACAGACATGTAATGCCGTTGTTTACACTGAAGCATCATTAGTTACCAAAACATCAAAACAGAATCATGCAGTACCTTCTCATACTGAAACAGCGAGAGGTAAGAAGCTCCTAATTCCCTCATTTCACTAATTACTACACAATTATTTCTCCCTCCTGTGACAATTACAACCGTAATGATGAAGACCCCAGATGCACCATCTTAATAATTAATAGGGTAATATTATAGCTTTCCATGTGCTCACTGCGTTGCTGTTTCACCTGCGTAGAGCGGTGTGAAACACTGACAGTCTGGTTCTACATTACACCAGGCTGGGAAATTGATGTGGCTGTCAGCTACAATTAGAGATGTAATGTCTTGGATCAGAGGAGTGTGAGGTACCCAGGGAAGGGGCAAAGGAGGAATGGGGGTCATAGGGAGGAACTATAGCGACCCAGGCTGAAGGGCAGCAGCTCAGGGGGGAGGAGAGGCCACAGGGTGAGAGCTGGTGTGAGGAGGTCAGGCGAGAAGCTGGGGATGAGTGAGGTGCAAACATTTAGGCAGAAGCGCTTTGTTACAGATTTTAAGCTGAAAATAACGATGAGTGAACGTGTTGAAATGCACATGGCTGCTGCCTGCGTGGGATGATCTGTCACAGAAAGAACAGAAATTAGACGAAGAGCCTTGCGGTCCATCCATCTTTTTGTCCCTCCAATGCATGAAAAGCCCAAACTAGCCAAATCAGACACAGATCTACACCAATCAGCCACAACATTAAAACCACTGACAGATGAAGTGAGTGACATTGATCATGGCCACAGTACAATGTTCTAGTGGAAAACCCTGGGTCCTGGTATTCATTTGGATGTTCTTTGACCCATAAAACCCACCCCCAAAGTAAACCCCATCATGCCAACAGCACTCCATGGATCGTAAGTTTTCAGGCACGTCCCATGTAGCTCAATCAAATTTGGATCTGGGGCATTTTGAGGCCAGGTGGATGCCTTAAGCTCTTTGTCACGTTCCTCGGGCTATTTCTGAGTAGTTTTTGTGGTGTTGCTGCACGCATTGTCCTGCTGGGGGACCAATGTCATCAGGGTGTACCGGTGCCATGGGGAGGTGTGCTTGATTTGCAAGGGTGTTTGGGTGGATGGTTTGTGTCAATTGGAATCCACATGAATGCCAGGATCCAGGGTTTCCCAGCAGAATATTGCACTGTAGCAAGATGATCAATGTCATTCATTTCAACTGTCAGTGGCTGATCGGTGTATATGGCTGCACCCTTGTTTCCTCCAATATGTTTTGCACATAATAAGTCTTCATGTTTGGGGAGAACCCCCAAAATATCGAAAAAACAGACAAGTGTCAGACCCCATCTCCTGATTAATACCATTTTATATCCTTAAAAAAAGCTCCAGAATAGCGACTAAATTGATTTGAAGGTTGTTTTGTCAGTTTAAGCTTGGCTGAAGTGGAAAACAAATCTCAAAAAAAAGAAAGATGATGGAAACAGATTTTTGCTGTTTCTTTCACTCTAAAAAACATTTATGTCATGCTACCACTCAATGTTAAATGCCTCACACACTCTCTATCGCCATAGTGACTAATAAAACAGAGTACATTGATCATTATAAAAATACAAAAGTGATCTGAGATGCCGCGCTCTTTTGCCAAAATGTCAGAAATTCACTTGAAATTTGCAGCATTTCAATAGAATCATGACTACTGACAATTTGAACATGCGAATACATGTGTGTGTGTGTGTGTGTGTGTGTGTGTGTGTGTGTGTGTGTGTGTGTGTGTGTGTGTGTGTGTGTGTGTGT
>JBBPCS010000374.1:5564045-5580305 GCA_037974645.1 Hollardia meadi | reverse complement strand
ACAAACAAAAAACAATAAATACTAGCTAGCTTAAAGCCATATCAGCATTTTACACTGCAAGGAATAGTAAGGCTGTTTTGATCCCAAAGTACTTCATATTGGCACGGTGTACTGGTGTGTGTCTAAGCATTATGGATGTTCCCAAATGGCCCAGCATTAGCTATTATATCAATAAGCTGAATGGGGAGAAGTGTTCACCAAACAGACAACAGCTGGTTATAACTGTAATGCTGCTATCCAGGCATAACAACCACGGACGCAACAGAGAAAGAAAAAAAGTGGGGACAACTTCAGTCCATCACACAAATGTCATCCCACTTTCTGTTGTAAATACGTCACTACATCTATAATGAGTGTTGAGATGAGATGTTCTGCTCTGCATAATTCACAGTAAAAAAAAAAATCCTTTTGAGATGACTAATATGCAGTATTTCTGCACAGATTATCCTGCACTAACTAATGGTTAGACAAAAGAGGAAAGTGGAGTTTTATCTTTAGGGATTAGGTTTCAACCACTGTGTACAGACTCTTTTTTTAAGTCAGAGTGTGCTTTGTTAAAGAGGGAACAGCTCACCCAGAAGTTAAACCAGTGACCTCTTGTAAACGTGCAGCTCGCACCCTCACCCCTGACTCTTCCTGTCGTCTCACGTGGGGAAGGGGGGAGGAGGTCAGTGACACACAAGGACAGGACAACTAACAAGAGAGTTGTCTCTAACAGAGGCGGCGAGACAGAGCAGCGGTGCTGGAACTGAGCGGGGAGGGCGAGTATGAAGAGTGTCAGCAGATTTTCTCCAGCACAGAGGTGAGAGTGTGTGAGCGGGAGTGAGGGACGCTTATCAACTCGTGCAGTTTCCAGTTAGGTTGTGTGTGTGCTGAGTGACTGCATGTATGTGCACGGTCGGCTAGTGTGTGTGTTCCTGTAGTGTGCGTGTTCCTGTAGTGTGCGTGTCAGTCAGTCAGTCAGTCAGTGTGGTGGCCAGACACCAGTTTTAATTGTGTTAGTCCGTGAACCAGACCAAGGTAATACATTCATGAAACTGGTTAAAAACACAAGACAAAATATCAGCAAGTTAGTAAAATTCTTACTAAGAATGTTTTATTAAAATAAATGCCAAGAGGTTAATAAGAAAAATAACAGCATACACCATGAAAACTAAATGCAAGCATGTAAAAATACTTATGACAAGAAAACTAATAAAGTAGCTAATGAGTTAAACAAGCTGGGAATAGGCAAGAAAACAAAACAAAATATAACAGGGAAAAGGCAACACTCCCCCACAAGAGACAGTTTTTCAAGATGTAAAAGAAAAGAAAGGGCTGGAGGGGGTGTTTGGGGGTGTGGGGGTGCAGTGGATTTCATTAAAAAAAGCACTCAGAAAAATGATTAATATACATATAAAATGAGATTAGAAAAATACATTATAAACCTGTAACAATGGCTGCTGTTAATTACATTATCATACATGTAGTAGGCAGGCCAGAGACAATACGGTAGGTATAGAGTTAACCTTTCACCTGATGGACTTATCCAGCCTTTCACAATGACACAGCAAGTTGTAACATTGCAGAGGGAATTTTTTTCTTAATACTGTCGAATGCTGAATAGCCATCTCTTGCTCCATTTTAATATTGCATTTCAATTTAAAAATAATAACACTGAAAACGAAAAATTCATTGACCTTTCGGTGTAACAGCATGATGAAAGAGCTATGAATAGGAAAACATACTGCCAAAGGTGGTACTGGGATCTAAGAATTCCTCAATTTAATATTACGGGTTGATATCACCTTCGAGCAATAAACTGTCAGTTGTTTCAATAACTGAAAACTATTTGGCTGTGAAATAGACTTGCTTGTTCTATTAGCCAGCCTTTCATTTGTCCATTATAAATCTCATGATTGTATTGATAGCTTGTTGTCAAATTGACCTCGAGAGGCATGGACCGGATGCTTTCAGTTTGCAGCTGTTGAAACAAATGGGCTTGATGCCGGTGGGGGGACGAACGTACATTTTACGTTCTCTTATGTATTTTTCTCAGCTCATGATCAAAACATGTTTTGGCAGACTATTGCATTGCTATTGGCAGTTCAATTTGTTCTAGGAAATTAGTCACAGTCACCAAAAATCAAGACAATATCTCATATGATCATTAGAATCAAAATTTTTTTTTTTTTTTTTTTTTTAAAGAGCAAAACCTGCACATACAGCAGAGTAAAGGGCCATCGAGTCAAGGGAAAAGAAAAATATAAAATAAATTTCAGGAAGACAAAACCATGGCACATATTTTTAGCTGGTCAAAACGACTGCTATTCTTTTTGCATAGAATAACTTCGGTAACACCACGATATGGTGGGAGCTACCCTGCTCAACTATTCAGAGCATGTAACACTAGCCATTCCTCTCTGCGCCATCTTGGTGGGTGCTGGATATTATTGAACACAACTGGAACACTCAGAAAACAGAAACCACAGTTGATAAGGCACTTTGATCAGATCCTTTTAAAACTCATTAGGCGTCTGTCTCGCTTCTGATCCTCGCTAACTTTTCAAGGGTTCTGACTGTTTTGGTCTTCGTCTTCCTTTCCAATCATATCCAAAAGGTAACAGCACTTTCCCCCCCCCCTCCCCCCCCATACCTTTTTACTTTTTTTAATTTTATTTTTCTGATTTTGTAACTGCAAGTAATGTATCAAAAGGTAAAATTGCCAAAAATAGATTCAATTTTTCTCTTCTCCAGCACCCTGTAAAATTATCTATGTTTTGTTCTCTTCTGTATTTGTATATGCAATGACAGATATCTACATTTTTATATATTTATATATATATATATATATATAAGACGTATGTATAAAGCAATTTGAACAGGCAGGCATGGCTTTCACATCCTATTTTTTTCTTGAGAGAGTTGAACAAAAGATTGTGGGCTCAGGAGCTTGACTAAGATCACAGGGAGGTGTGACACATTGTGGATGCGCTTTGAAAAGCATACTTTGTCCAATTTCCAGGAGAGATGGATTATGCCCACCTGATGCCTCAACAAAAATTTTGTTGGAGTTAAAAATAAAAAAACACACTTACAAAAATGGCCACATGTTGAGATGCAAACAGGAAAAAATAAAACACTTTTGCCAAAGAGGCTGATGAAACAACTTAATATGGAAGCCAGGTATTATGACAAAAGCCTTTATGAACAGAACTTCAAAGTGTCCTTCCTACTTGAGTAGCATGTTGATTTAGTGTCTGCATTTACCCCATCAGAAAAAATAGAGCATGAATGGGTAAAAAAAAAAATCATTTAACTGACTGGCTGTCTATTCCAGCTCAAGGCAGGCACCACAAATTCACACCTTTCCAAACTATAAAATCACAAAGAGAGCCCTCTATGAGACAGATGCATAATTTCTGATATATATTTCATTGGAAAACCCTTTGGCTAAATATGCACACTTTAATACTTTTTTTTTGTCTTTTTGTTCACAGCTCAGCCAACTCATCGAGATATTTTTCTAAATACATCAGGCACTGTATAATGGATGTAGTGTGGATGGGGTCGTAGCAATTGTAAGCAGCCAATAAGCCCTGCTTTAATGTCCCCGAAGCCTTAGCACACCCTACTTTCATTGTAGTATTAATTAAAAACACACACGCCCACGCCTACACACACGCACACACAAGACCCATCATCCCAAATAGTGACCTTCCCATCTTGCCCTTCATCATTTCCTACGTTCTGCAGCCTGCTTCAAAACATTAGATTGCATTTTGTTTTCCAGAGATAACCACTTGCCTTATTTTGGCTCATCAAATTAAGCAAAGCTAATTAGTCAAATATGAACAACAGAGAAACGAAAATCAAGTGGAGAAAACGACTCAAAAGTAAATTAAAAACAAAGAAACAATAATAATAAAATAAAATAAAAACAAGACAGAAGAAAAAAACAAACACATAAATCATAAAAAGCTACTTTTGCAATCATTTCAGCCATGCTTTTTTTTAAAAACAGACAGAAAGCTGTTTGGAGGTGCACACCCAGAATGTGTCAGCTCAGAATTACATTTTAGAGCTCAACAACTGCACTACATGTGAAAAATGACAGAAATTAAACACGTTAATGTGAGTATACGTTCTCTTTCCTTCCATTTCTTTTTCTCTCCCAATAGGTGGGTGGTCGGGTGGGAGCAGGTTAGGGCTCTTACATTTGACGGGGTGGGGGTGGGGGGTGATGTCATTACTCTGAAACCAAATGGTTTGCGTCAAATAGATACTGAACTTTGTTTCATTCAAGTGAGGTCACCAAATTAGAGCGATTACAGGAGGGTGGGTGGGCAGGTTAGGGTGGGGGTCTTTATTGCTATGTAATTCAGTGCAGATTTATGAGTAATACCACAAACACTTCCACCCAGTATGATTCATGAAGAAAAAGAAAGAGAAAGAATGGGAACTGAACTCAATGAACAGAGGGGGAAAAAATGAATATTACACAACTTGTTGTTGGGTGTTGTGTTTCTGTGAAGATTCTGCGATGGTTTTCTATTTCTTTTTTTTCTTTTTTTTTTTGTCAGAACGTGTTAGGGTAACTGTATGGGCAGGCGCCTCTCTCTCTCTCTCACTTGCGTCCGAGAGGCTAGCAAAAGGCAATTACCAGTTAACTGATCAGCAGGCAGGCTTGGGGCGGCTCGTCATTGGGTGAAGAGTTCAGAGGTCAGAAGGTCATGTGTTAGTTGCCGGTGGCGGCTAGGTGGTTAGAAACAAAAACAAAACAAACAGAAAAAAAAAGATAGAAAGGATATTAGTGTCAGCAAGAAGAGACTGGAATGACATCATCTTAACAATAAAATGAATGCAATCTCTTACGTCGACCTTCCCCTCCCCTGCTCCTAAATCCCTTACCAATGTGAAATGAACCCAGCTAATCTATAATCATGACGTTGTCACATCATGATTCCAACTGCTAAGCCCCCACCCTGAATCAGGTAGCTTGGTGGTTTAATTTAAGCGCAAATTTGCCCCCAAAACCAAAAAACAGAAGCAAAGAGAGGTCGAACAGACGAACACAATAAGAAAAACAGAAATCTAGTGTTTTAGTGTCTGTCAAGTTGGAGTGCAAGTTACAAACAAGTGTGATTAGTGGTAAGGAGACTTCCAGTAACTAATGTTATGTAATGGATAACTCCGACTAGTGGTAAATGTGCAATGAATAGATGAATCGACGTTTTCCGATTCTTTCTCTTTATTTAGCAGTATATTTTTATATAATATAAATATACACAAGAACCATAAATACATTTGATATAAAATGCTCAAATATAAAATGACAGTACCTCACGTACAACTGAAATATTAAAAATGTGTTTTTAGCTTTATTTCAATCTATTTGCAATACACTGGAGAGAATGCAAGCTACCTTAGCTTATGTCTGTGCATGTATATCTTCCATAGAAAAATAAAAATGCAAAATAAATTTTAATCTCAAGGTGAAATGGTGCCTGGTAGCAGCATGGCTACTTGTCTTCTGCCTGCCACGTCTCTCAGATACAGTATAGAAATGAGTCTCCTTTTTCTTTGCTCCTTATGAGCTGAGGAGATAAATCATGTATGGGAACAAGCCTGCCCCATTTTAGGCTCTAATCTCACATCAGAGGAATGTCATTATACTCTTTCAACACTGCCTGCAAGTACTACCTGCCCTGCCTTCACAGCTGCATGAACCAAAAGCTGTTAAGATCACTTCTGCCTGAGCTTTGACATATATACAGTCTATGTATACTGTATATGTTAAGTACTAAATGTAAACAAAATGTGCAGACCACAAGCAACCATTTAGCTGGTGTGTGGGTGTATGGGGTAGGAAAGGTAGTGGAGGGAGAGGAAAACAAAAAATGCAATACAGACCATATACAAAATCCCAACTAAGGCATCAAGGCATAATAGGCATAACAATCATTCATCAGTCAATAGCAGAGTGTAGCTAAGAGACTAAACTGACCTCTGTCAGCGGTCACAATCCTTTGGTAAGGATGGACCCGCGTGTCATGCCGTCTCACTTTAGTAGCCATTGCACCTAGATTGTAACAGGTCCACAAGGTTAGAAACCATTCACTTTGAGCAGGGGAAAAACAGTCATCTTTTACAGTGATAACATTCACATTTTTAACCATTATCATAGAATGCTTGGATAATACAATACACAGAATAGCAACATAATACAGATCATAATACATTTACACACACCGCACATATCTTTTTCTTTCTTTTTTTTAACTGTAGAAAAACGCAGTAGAAAAAATAATACACCTTTTTTTGGAGTTTAACTTGGTATTTAAAAATGCATAACTTAAGTAATACAATTCCACAGTGCTCAGTTTTATGCATGGCTCTTTGAAAGGGGGCAGGTAAAAGGGTAGAGGCTCCTGGGCTGTCTGGGGAAAAAAATTATGTGATTCTTCCTCTGGGATCCAGAGGGGGATTGAGAGAAATTTGTCTCCTTATTTTGAAAGGTGGGGGAATCCAATACAGCTCTGATGGTAATTGAATAGTGCCAGACACCACCTGCCTCTCCCTCTCTCTATCATTTTCTCTGTCCCTTTCTCTCTTTCTCTGTCTTTCACCATTGCTCTCCAGGTCAATCTATTCACTGTCATTTTCCTCCTATATTTGTCACAAGTGATTTCTTCTTACAGGAGTGCTGCTTGATACCGCCTTGTGTACATGACACAAACTAACTGTTTGGATTTCACTTTATGTTCAAGCATTACAAAAAAGAAGTGTGTGCAGGAATTTGGACAAATAAATCAAGCCTTCCCAGAGGAAGAGGGGAGATGTGAAATAAGTTAGAAAATTCTTCAGAGGATTTTATTCTGGCATTATCAAGTCAAGAGCGAGTATTTGGCTTGTGACTGCATAGCCACCTACACTATTCTGAAGAAGCAGATGGCCTGGCACTTCCTTATTCTAAGATAAGCCAATGGTGGCTAGATACAGTAGCGCAGGCTGCCGAGCTAAGTGCATGAGTGTATGTGAGTACGAGACTGAGTGTGTTCCACAGGGCCCGGCACTGCTGAAGGCAACAATCAATAGTGTGAGTAAATAAAATGCACTAAGCTGGTGTAACCCTGCAAGTTAAAGAGAGAAAAGCCAGTCAGTTGCCCCTGTCTGTTCTACACATAGCTCCCAGAGGCATCCCAAATACGCAGGTCAGCTAAAAATCACACTTATGTCTACTGCTGCCAGATGATGCCACGGACAACATTAGAGGATCACAGTCTCAAATTAAAGCTGGAAAGCAACTGACAAAGGGCTCTTCTGTCTTAATGTGGGGGGAACTGGCTTAAATGCAGCCCCAATATAACATATGGTGTTTATATCATACTGTATTTCATCAATAGATGTTCAGTTGTCTCTTTGGTAGCAGACATGTTGAGCTTAAAGCACCACTGAGAATGCATATAATATATAGACCTTCTTATTGAACTGTACTCCTGACACATAAAATAAGGGGAATGTCAGGTATTAGCATAGAGCTCAAGTTCAAGAGGGGTGAAGCTAAGACAACGGAGAGAGGAAAGAAAAAAGGGAAGACTGGAGGAATTTAATGAACATCCCCAGTGGGAGTGAGAGAGGGACTATCTACAGGCATCAAGGCCTGCCTGCAGAGAACAGCACAGAGAAATGATTTCAAAAGCTGCAGAAATCCAAGGGGATCTGCTGCCAGACTGAATATGCCTTCAGGCCAGTGCATGAAAGGGTTAGAGAGCAGGCTACGTGTATGTGAGCGTGTTTTTGTCAGCGTGCCTCATTTCAAGCTGAGGTTAGTCTTCTATACCAACCTTACAGAAAAGAGGCAATATAAACCTGAGAGCATTAACTGTATGGCGAGAGTGTAACTAAAAAACAGTGAACTAAACTTAGTCTAAATTATAAAAGAGAACTTTCCAAGAGCCTAGCCCTCACAAGATCAATTCTGTCCCCCTTTGCCATTTTATGCAGTGTCCATATGAGCCACATAGCTGGTCATCCCATTACAGAGAGCTTCACCAGCATATCCACTCTGTGAGTTTTTGATCCTCAGGTGGACACGACATATTTACCTTTCAACAAGTCCTGACTGTGGCTCATGGAAGCCGCGTCCAGCACCCCGATTCCGGGGTAAAAAAAGCTGCCCTCCTGTCCAGGCTGGCTAAAGTTGGCCGCTGTACCTGCTGCACCCATGCTTCCCCAGGCTCTCTTACCTAGAACCCCACTGTGATCGATGGGGTATTCCAGCAGGGAGGTGGGTGCCAGGGCGTAAGGGTACTCGTAAGGAGTGGTGTAGATAAGCCCGCCATCTGGTGTTGGAGGCACCAAGGTTGGGGTGCCATTGGGCAGCATGGCAGCCATCTGAGTGGGCCGGATGAGGTTCATGATGGGGGCCCCGGCTGGTGTTGGGGGCCGGAGTGCCGAGGGAGGCAGAACCTGACCCGTGGGGGCCGCTATGAGACGGGGGCCCTGAGCGGCTGCTGCTGCCGCTGCAAGAGAGAATGCAAGGGTGGCTGCCATAAGCAAGAGAGCAAAGGACAGGAGTAGAAAGAAAGAAAGAAAGAAAGAAAGAGGACAAAAGATAAAGTGGAGTGTGGTTGGTCATAAACACAGATGAACAGTGAAGGGGGAAAATACAAAAGCAGGAAAAGAAGAGGGAACAGGAAGTGGCAGGTCAAGAGGGGAGAGGAAGAGGGGGGCAAAGGGAAAATTAGTCCATGCAATGATCATGGTGGTGAACCACAAAAGCCACAATATGTTGCAAAGGAAAAGTCAAAATAGCCGAACAAAATAAAAAAAATAACCCGTCACACAAAAAGCTACTGTCGTCCCAATGCATTCAAAGCATACAAATCACCATGGCAGCTACACATTCATCTACTGGACATGGCATAGGTGAGGGTAAAACAACACACATGCCAACAGAAATGGAGCCGTTGACTAAATGTGGGGGAGAGACACTGAATGAAGGTTTCCCAAAAGACTGATCAGGAATTTTGGCCTGAATATATTATTGAGAACCAATGGGAAAATACTCCACTTAAGTTGTTAGCAACTTAAAAAAGTGTCAATCCCTCAACACAGTCAGCAGTCCATTTAAGTTGGATAAATCAACACGCACAAAAAAAATCATTTTTTAAGTGGTTTTGCATTAGCATGTGCCGTGAGCCGTGCCACACAAGCTTCCCCACAGGCAGGTCGATTAAATCAAGCTGTAACTATGGTTAGGTGGTGGCCCAGTTCATCATGGCTAGCATTTGAGCAGATGTTAAATAAGGGAAATTAACAGTGAAATTAATCACTTTGAGTTTCATTTCATAAATCATTTGAAAATTGTTTGAAAATCTTTGGGCTATATAAGATATACAATATTAAATTCATACATATAATTATGCATTGAGGGATGGTATTTGGTGCTTAAGGTGCAAACATTGTACATGGGTGAGCCAGTGACTAACATGCAGATTTGAGCAAGTGGAATGTGCTGAAAGTTTAGCGTCCACCAACAGCAAGTGATACAGAGTGATCGCATCTGGATTGAGGGAGGGAGGAATGGATGAAGAGGAGGAGAAATATGGAGGAGAACAGAATGGAAAGTTGTCCTACTCATGGTTGGGTAGGTAAACATGAACTGTTTGGAGAGCTTGAAAAAGAAAAGTCTGCCAGTGGTCATAGATAATATGATGGTATGTACACAGGAGATCTTACTACGAAGCAACACTGGGATCAGCTGAGCAAAAAAAGTCATGTTTAAATATGTACTCTCTTTATAATCCGTGCACCCAAATGTGCAAACATCTCACATCCACTTTCTCCTGTCTCACTGTTTTGATGATGTCGCCGACTTCCTGATGTGATAAATTACTATTTAATAATACCATCACAGACTGTATTTATTTTCATGCTATTTAGTTTTACTTGAAGTGTGAATCTGTTTTCTTGTGCTAAAATTATCCATATACACATGCATCCAAATATATTCTATAGTTAGATGTTCCTAGTTTTGATAGAAATGTTTTATATGGCTAAGGAAAGCCCTAAAGGAATGTGTAATGGAACAGAGTACAGCAGGCTCATTATAGTGGAATCTATATGAATCAATGTCCAAAATAAACTTTTGGACTCATTTGCCAAGTTGACTGGTAGATGAAAAAATCCAAGGGCCAGGCTTATTTTTATCATCAGCCAAAAAGGTATGCACATTGGGTATGACGTATTTAATTATTCAAAAATGCTGGAGTAAAACAAGTTACAAGTTTATCACACAGGTACTTGGGGACTTATTGTATAAGAAAATGGTGGAGTTTTCTGATAACAATTTGATTTAATTTTTTATAGAATTTAAAAAATCTGCCTATGTGGAAATGAATGGGATATTGTTATGATATTAGTAAATCATTATTAAAAATGATGTAATGAAAGAACAAGTAATAATAGATGTAGGCCTATGTATATCAACAAAGGAAAATAAGAAGAATAAAAAAAAAACCAAACTTTCCCATTTAAAACAACCTTCAAGTGTGTTTGAAAGCAAACCATGAAGTCCCTGTTGGTGCCCACACGCTTTGCTGTAAAGAGGGATGTAAGTTATAGAGTTTATGAGGTGCATCTGAATGCACCAAGAAGTCCCTGACCCCATCTCTGTGTCAAACTCTAACACAGTCAGCAGCCCGTAAATGACACTCAAACGTGGTAATGTTAGAGACTGTCAGCATAGCTTTTTAAAATCTACCTGTATTTGGTGCTTGGCGGGTGTTAATCATGGACCCTGATATGAATGTTACAATAATTTGGATTATTATGGGGGAAAATAAATAGCCCTAAAGCAAAATTAGGTTGGTGGAAGTCAGCAACATCATCAAGACAGTGAGACAGAAGGAGGGAAAGCAGCTGGTTCATTGGATGTGAGACAAATGCAAATACATAGGAAATCCTTGGGCACAGTTTATAAATCTGTGGGCATGAATATCTAGAGCACAGATGACAATTTTGTTTTCTTAGCTGTCCCCAGGTGGGCTCCATAGACTACACATTAATTTAATGAAGTAAACAGTATTAGTTAATATAGAATACAGAAAACATAAAGACGTACTTTTTGAATTAAATGTCTGTGAAGTTAAAAGATTAGTCGTGTAATGGTGCAAAATAGATGGATTGCGTAAATTGTGGATGTGTGTTAACAGCAGCTCCCTTACGTGTTTTGATGTTGTTGTCTCTGTATGTCCCATTGAGAATTGCTAGCTCCATCAGCTGCATCTTCTTCAAATTGTCTTCTCCTTCCGCCTGTGGAAAAAAAAAGAAACTTTAAAGTCCGTTCTCAATAACACACCAAATGCTAATTCCCCTGAGCAAAGGGCCAATTACAGGCCAATTGAATCACACAATGTGACAGCCATTTTACCTAACAACATGCCCGGGTGATGTAAAAAAAAACAAAACAAAAAAAAACTACAGTCGGGCTGCTAAATCATTTAGACGCTACATGTCATCTGTTTTCCACAAGCACCAGTTGGATTGGGTTTAGGGAAACAGAGATGAAGATAAGCTCAAGTGCTGTTGTCATGGCAGAGTGCCTTGTTACTAAAATGCTGACAGAGACATTAAGTATGGGAATGCATATTCATAATCCATATCAGAATGATAATTACTGTAATTTTCTTTGCTCCCTTGTGCGCAATCAAATGCGCAATAACCGCCCTGGCTAATGTCAGTCCTGTCAATTAATGTTTGGATAAATAAATACAAATGCAGCAGCCACTGTCATTATTGCCAAATTAGGGGACTGAAATTATTCACGGAAAGCAATTAAGATAGCACCCCTCCTCTTTTTTTTTTACACCCATCCATTCTTCCCCACTTTCCTCCCCCCATCCCACACACCTCCACCCCCAAACTCCATTTCCCCTGAAGCTACCGAACACTCAATAACCATGACAACACAAAAGCCCCTGTGATTTTCCAGGTTATACATCATAACTTAAGCAGGTCCTGTGTGAACTACTCTCCAAACTGAAGGGTGCAAAGACAGGCATGTGAAGCCCTGCTGACCTCAAATCCTCTCGAAGTGAACTATTGATTTCATGCCTTTTGCTGCTAGAAGGTAAAATTGTGATGCTTGTTCAAACATCCTTTCAATAAAAAAAAAAAAAGAAAAAAAAAGGTGGCTCGTGCGCATACACTCGGCATCTGCATGTAAACGCATCATGTGCACACAGAGGAAGGCAGACCAGTCCTTTAGTGGCCGTGGTGATAGAAGCAGGTAGGCCGATTCTGAACCCTCCTCCGTTTCTTTATTCTATCTCTGCACAGTCTGTCTCCTGAACTAAGTTTAACAACAGTCTGTCGCTCTATTTAAGGGACGATAAGGAAAGAACGAGGTGGAGGGGGAGAGAGAAAGAAAAGGAAAAAGAATGAGGGCTCAGAGTTAAGCCCTCCCCTGAGACTCCTCTTCAACACAGACACAGAGAGAGGAAGAGAAAAAGTGACAGAGGCTGGTCTCTCTTGACTAAATATAAGGCAGTAGCTTCAGTGCAGTCACAATATTCAGCTGTGTGTGTGTGCCTGTGCAATGTTTAGTGTACCACAGAGCTGCCAATTAACGAAGCAAGGAAATTCTCTCTACCGCTTTCTCCTTCGCTACCTCCAATGTGCTCCGTCTCTTTGCTCATAATGGGGGAATCGCACAAAAAATGACGCCAACAATTTTCCAAGCTACACTTTTCCCTGAAAAGCCAGACAAAAGGCGAGTAAAGCAAGCAGTAGAAAAGCAACATACTTGATACTGAATAAATTCCTTTACATGGCAAATGATTACAATCTAATTATTCAGTCATTATTCATTCCATTCAAAATAAGATGGTGATGATATATGATTGTCAACTGTATTTTATATCAACTCAAACCCTGAGCTACAGTTATCCAAATTAACGCATAGATTAAAGGGTGTGCATTCTTTAATAATTTAAACCCAAACATAATAACTCTATAGTTTAACTGTCGCTGTATGTCATTATTGTATGTGTGCTGTCTGTTGTACAGTGCTGTAATAACGAATTTCCCTTTGCGCGACAAAAGTGTAAAGTCTGAAAAACACACACGCATGCACGCACACACGTTCCTCTTAAATAGTTGCTGCTCCCTATTTTGTTCTCTCACAGCCTTAAAGGTGAAGAAAGTCCCACTTTACATGCAGTGTCAATGATAAAAACCACACTAGGCTAATTGAACATGGCCCAGGTCAATGGCTAGCATGGTTGATATGGACAAGTAAACACCCCATTCAATGTAGAGACAAAATCACTACTAATTAGAGGCTGCGATCTCGATGTAAACAGTTGTACACAAGAATGAACAAGCCCTGAAATAGCTGAAAATAACACCTAAAATAGTGCAAAAGTAAACACTAGTCTCTCATTGTTAACCGTTACTTCCTCTTCTCTGTGTTCCTATTTAGTTATTTACAATTGTAAATCAAATCAGACCTTGACCTCTACAACCTTGTACAAATTAAAAAAGAGCAGAAAACAAGTGCTCTACACTTTGCTAATGAGTCCCGTGAATCAAAACAGCTGTGTTTTCCACCCTTCTTTGCATGTGTCTCCTCAAAAACTCTGTCAGTGGTTCTTTGGAAGTGGGCCAAGCCAACTTGCTAGACAAAGTGGAGAAATGAGGGAAGGACAGAGGAAAAAGACTAGACAAAACAAGAACGTGACTTTGCCAGATGCAAATCATGGAGGGGGCCCAAATGTGTTACTCTTCCAAAGCTTAACACGTTTGTGACAACAATAAATCAAACGTTTATCTTTATTGTCGCTGTATGGAGAGCTGCGTAAACACCATCTACTCTGTTGAAACCATACTTGTTGCAAGCTATCCCTTAACACGCCGTCTGCTGTCGTCCAACAATAATTTAAATGGCTTCTTATTTTCAAACCAAGCTCAGGTGAATTCCCTGAGCAAGGTATATCCCAGCAGTATGAGTGCGTACTGGTTTCTTTGTAGCTAAACCTAAATACCTTGTGACAAGATTAACATTTTAAAATTAAGACAAAATTAATAGCACATCCGGGGGTTTGGTTGAGAGGTATGATGAGGACATATAAACGTATGAGAGGGAGTACAAGAGAGGAGGAGCTCGGCAGCAGGCTCCAGCTCAGGACAAATACAAGCTGGCATATGAGTGTTAGGGTTGCTTATGTGTGTTTGTATGTGTTGGATGATGATGGATCTGTATGGTTGTGGAGGTTAAATGGGTTTGGGGCAAGAGGGTTCCACCATCCATCCAACTCTGCATAGGTGGCACACTGCCTGTTGGGGGGAGAGAGACATAATAAAGGGCAGCGACAGGGGAAGAGCGAGGTGTGCGCTGCTGTGTGTAAAATGTGTGTATCCCCAGTGGAGTGCTGCTGATAAAGCTCCATCTTCTCACTAACACAGTTTGCTAGCTAAAGCCCCGAAAACCCAGGCAAATCATTTCTGTTTTATATCTGAAACAAGCTAATTATCCATATCATAATATGAATCCTCTACTGCAACATCTCCCCATTTTCTAGTTTTTGATGTTTGGGAAATGTTGGCAGGGTTAGCTCCCTGGTTTGACCTGCACAACAAGCAAAATGGCAGATCCAAAATGGTGGCAGACAGGAGCAGCGGGATCAAGAGAAACCAAATGATAAAGCCGGTGACACCACTGGAACAGAGTGGAATCTACTTAAATGGTGCAGCCCTGTGTGTATGGGGCCAGCTTCCTACCGCACAGCTTAGATGAATGTTTGATGAACAGCACCAGGGAGAGCAGTTTAATGTTGCCTTGCTCAAGGTGTCGCCATAATTAACAGACTCCTCAGTCAGCATGCACCACCCATAATAAAACATTCTCTCAGACACAGCCATCGCTAGGGCTGTGTGTGTGTCTGTGTGTGTGTAAGCATGCTGCATGTGCGTGTCTGGAATTGCTGGGAGAGGAATAGCTGGATTATAGAACAAGAGGAATGAGGAAGTTTTCCCTTATCATTCCTAACATTCAAGCAGGCCTGCTTGTAACAAACACACACACACATATCCACACATGCTCCTGTCCATCAGCGAGGGAAAAAAAAAACACTCAATAAAGCTGCTCTATCCAAAAGAATCAGATTCAATCAATGAGGCCTATTTGTGAAATCAGCAGAGCGGTAAAAGCTATCAGGGAGGAGCAAGACAGAGGGATGAGGGAGGGAGGGAAATGAGGAGGAGGGAGGAGCAGGGAGCGCGATGAGCTAAAGTAGGTGAGCCGTGTCGCACTGCCACTACCTGACAACCCTGCGATGAGGTCACTAGCTGCATGCTAAATCACTGTCATGCTTCGCTCTGTGGTGCCTCTCTCCTGATCAAAGCTTGTGTTCATAAGTTGATGAATACAAACTGCAGCTAATTTCAATTGATACAGACAACAGCGCTTATGTTCAACGCTATATGTGCATGTGGAAGACAATATGCATCAGATTAGTGTGTGTCTGAGAGTGTGTATAGAGCTTCACCCTCACTCTTCCGCTCTGACACACCGACTCCAGGCCCTTTCCTATCCATCTCACCCACAGATAAACACAACAGGCGCCTGGATTAGGATGGATGAATTTGCTCACGTCTGTGGCTGCAACTGAGGGGGAGTTTTTGCTCATATCTGGCAGGAGTTACTGTCTATACAGCTCAGCTAACAGCTCAGCCCGGAGAGATGAAATGATGAGCGTAGAGAGAGGGAGAAAGAGAGAGAGAGAGAGCGCTAAAAAGAGAGGTGGAACAAAAGAGTACCATGAGGAGAAAAAGTGCTGCAGAGCAAGTATGAGAGAAAGCGTGAATGATTGTCTTTGAGGTGGTGGAGAGATGGAGAGATATGCAGAAAGAAGAATGGGATAGAATAGGAGACAAGAAAAGACAGACAGCGTAGTAAAAACCAATTTATCTGTTCCCTAGTGGGCTGACACTGGCTAAGGCCTGCTTTCCTTCTCTGGCCTCACTGCCAGTCATCACAAACAGGCGCATGTACACGAGAGTATACACACACACGCAAAACCGCACACGCACACATATCTTTGGCCTGAGCAGGGCCAGGGTCAGGCTCTCTCCAAACTACTCCAATTACCTCAGCAGTAAACACAGTCTGCCCAGACTGCCTCCTGGGATACAGAGAGAGGCAGGATGTATGGAACTGAGAAAGAGAGAGTGTGTGTGTGTGTGTGTGTGTGTGTGTAGGGGGGGGGTTAAAGC
>JBBPCS010000374.1:5541226-5563945 GCA_037974645.1 Hollardia meadi | reverse complement strand
AGAGAGCGAGAGAGAGAGAGTGTGTGTGTGTGTAGGGGGGGGGGGGGGGGTTAAGCCATGGAGTGGAGGAGGTATTGGGCGCCCTCGGGGAGGGAGGAGTAGATGACTTCAAGTGGAGGAGTGGAAATGGTGGTGGCGGCAGCTGGTTTTTCCTCCCGTTCCCCTCCTTCTCTCACCTCCCTTTCAGTTCCTTCCCAAACTCCAACATCTGGAGGAAAATGATAACTGCTGCCATGCTGCCAAGACGACTTATCGACAATTCCACACTCTCCAGAAAGCGGATGGTGAGAGAAGAGAAAGGAATGAGCACTTGTAACAAGCTTCAAAACATCACCACGCTAAATAAATAAGTGACAAGAAAGTTTATTCAATTCAAGTCAACTAAAGCAAACTTGGAAGCTGGGTGAAGGTACGAAATGAAAACACATGAGCAGCATTCATAGACAAGACTATAAGTCAAAGCAAATCCAGCAAAAGTAAAATACACATATACACCAAACAACATACATTAAACACTTTCAAATGGCAAGACCATTTATCAATCAACTACAAAAAAAACAACAACACATAGTGCGCAAAGTGCTAAACAAACACACATATCCTTTTTTCATTTTCTCTTTCATAAAAAGCTTCTTTTAAGAGTGTGCTGGAGTAAGTGCTGCATGTCCTTTCCCAAATTCAATGCTGCGTTTTCAAAGGCAATTTTCTTTCCTCTGCTTTGCTCCTCAGCTTCTTGTGAACATATCTGCCAAGGGAATCAGGCCTCAACTGTATTTTCCTTTTCCCAAAAGACTAAACGCAATCTCCTGCAACTCTCCTCACCGACTGTCTTATACCTTCACCACAGTCCCGTAAAGCCTCTTTATTTCTCTTTTAATCGTTTGCTCCCCTCCTCACTTCCAGACAGCTCTGTTAGCGATGTGCACCATTAGTCATGCTAAACCACCAACACACTAGCTCATTAGCATAGAAGTGAACCTGACTCCAGTCAGATTATTACAAACGCATCACGACTGCTCCGCCCCATTACTGTCAATCACACAGCTTACTGAGGTACAGTTGTGGCACATTACAAAGTCAGGAACTTACTCTTCTGTTAATACTTAACACTGTCTGAAAGGTAACAAAGCTTTTAACTGCCAAGGCCTCGGGGTAAAAGTAATGCCACTGTTCTGTGTGACGTTACATTGGTGGCTGCTCAAGGAGTTACTATTTGTCTCAGAGAAGTATTAATTTAATCGGTAGAGCCTAATCTATTTTCCACAGCTACTCTGGGGTTACCCACAATATCAAAGCAAGTATGGGTGGCCAACACAGTGTGGGCCCTGGCACTGGCTTCTCTATCTATAGGGCTTTATAACAGCCTTTTATTGTGCTGGAGGAGAGTGAAGTGGGCATCCTTGGTGCTCTGTGCTAGCCCCATCAATATCACCTCACACACACACATACACAGACTCGGTGTCACTGACAGGAGAAAGAAGGGGATAAAGAGAGCTCACTGCACTCTGTAGAAGAAGAAAAAAAAATCAGTTTTGCTCTCCCATGAAAAGCATTTCCAATAGTACAAGGGGAAAAGCTGTGCGGAAATTCGGAGTGATCTTGTTTATCCTCAGAAACTGGGCTGGTATAACATGTAACGTAACAGCATTAAGAGCGGATTAAACTTCATATAAATAACCTAGTAAAAATATATACAGATTTAACAACAAGATTTAGATACATTATTAAAGCTTGTTGGCCTGCAATGGCTTTGACAAACAGATGATGTTACGGGCTAAGAGCAGGAGGGATCATTCAGTTGTAAAGCCCCACAAACAACTATCTGTTTCTCCTGTCCCCTTTCTTCCCCAATCATCATCGTCATCATCATCTGTTTCCTGCCTACCAATAAAATTCCCTCTCTTTCTTCCGTCCTCCCAGCCCATATCCAAAATTTGCACCAACAATCTCTATCTTATTCATCCACTTCATTTCTATTTCTCCTCCCACTTTTTATCCCTCGTTCCTCCAGGCTGCCAGACGGTGTATTGTTCTGTCGCTGCGATCCTTTAATGCCATCCAATCGAGCAGGGAATATCTTGAAGGGATTTGGCCAGGGATGATTTGGGAGCCTTAAATACTGCTAGGGGATTTGCATCATTCAGAGATCCTGACTCAGAGCAGATCGTTGGAGCCTTCTCATAAAACAGGGATCTGAGTACATTCTGCACGGCGTGGATTCAAACTCGGAACCCTGTGGATGGATCTACCTGGATATGTACCCCAGAACACCATTTTTAGCTTTCTTTTTGGGGCGTGCTTGGCTTATCTGGCATCATGCAACCTGACAAAGCTCCAATTGTCAATCTCTGGAAAGATGCAAGCCTCGATTCAGTCAACAAATAAAAGTACTCTAAATACTAAATACTCAACATTTGAACATGCAATGCTGAGTATGGGCTAGATGTGAGAGCTCTATTCATTCACAAAAAACTGAATCTTCTCTACAATGCAATCACCACGTTACCACATTTACTATGATTCTTTTAATGATTTGGATCAGTGACTAGCTTGTAGAGCCAAGTCAGTTCTGTGTAAAAAAAATTTAAAAAAAAGGATTTTCTCATTATGATAGTGTTAAGAGATGTTGTGTGCCTTCCATTAAAAAAAATAACACTGGGATTTTAACAGCGCTTTTTAAAAAGAGAAAATGAATGTTTCGGGTTAGGTTCTGCTGTGCTCCACTGTATGCAACCCAAGTTCCACCACAACCAAACTAGTCAGTGCAGGAGACAGCAAGTCAAGTATTGCAAACATCATCCCTAACAACCAATAACAGTGTGAAAGAGAAAAGGGGACTGGGATAAACAAAGCAAGTGAGATTAAAAAAAAATAAAAATAGAAAAAAGCTTCTACTCTTGAAACACAATGGGGGAGGCAAAGCTATCAGTCCAGCCTTGGCTGGTGGGACTGAGAGAAAATGGAGTTGAAAATGACTTGAGCGAAGGCTGGCAAAGCGAGGCATCAAGGACTGTAGGAGCTGAATTTGACGAGCGGCCTTTGGGCTCTCTAAACGTTGAGCTCTACACAATCCTATTTTCCTGCTAAACACAGGGACACAGTCACTAGAGAGGCAGAGATGAAAGCACTGTGTGTGTGTGTGTGTGTGTGTGTTCATGTTCCCACTTTGCAGATGTTGAAGCTTGGCTCTGGCAAGGCCCCTAGGGGAAGTTCAGAAACTGCTGTGGGTGGACAATGTATAGAGTGGAGAGTGTATGAGAGTCGAAGAGACTGGCAGAGAAACAATGGGCACAAGTCTCAATCAGGACCTTTGGAGATGCAGGGTCCTGACCGCAGCTCCCCTACAATCCACCCACAGGCATATGCACACATAAAAACATCCACACACACACACACATGCACATATCTGTATTTCCTTCCCTTTCTGTAAGGGGATTAAGGAGACCTTCAAAGACAGGCAAAGATTGGCTAGAGGCTTGCAGGGTCCCTCTCCCTGCCACTGGAAACCCAGGGCAGATTAAAACTGCCCAGGCTTCTCAGCCTGCCTTGTTTCCCGCCTGCTCTGCCTGCGTACTGTTAGGACACTTGAAAAAACCCCTGGAGGAGCCTAGTGCAACCAGGTGGATTAGGAAGGAGGTTATTTTACAATGATGTGAGAGAGGCCTGGGTGGTCAGGGACCCAAGTGCATGTGTATGTGTGTGAACTGAAATTAAAAGGACAGTACAAGTGGGCAAGGCAATTTTATAAGTGGTGCAGAGGGCCTGTGTACATAGAATGCACTTTCACTGGGGATCTTGGCTGATTTAAAAATCTAAATGAATGAGACAAGAGAAGAAACAGGACTAATTCCCCTTAGAGGTAAGAAATGAAAGAGATGGATTAGCAACAGGATGATGTTTCAAGGAGAAAAAAAGGAAGGCAGAGCTCAAGAGAGAGTAAGAGAGAAAGTGCTAATTGCGGCATGATGTGGGTGAGGTATGGTTCAGGACCACGGTTGACAAGTTTCCAAACCTGAGGACACTGAGCTATCACCAACAATAAATGACTTTGCACCAGGCTTCTTCACTCTAGCCTGATATTTAGGTTTGTTCAAATAGACAGATTTTACTATTGCGTCTGTATTAGTGATTCATTGTTGATCAAGAGAAATATCCAATAGTACCACTGACTGTATATAAAGATGGATGACATGAGAGCTCTCCAAAAGTGAAGCCAAAACATCTTGATCACCCCCTGGTGGTGGGCTGCAGTATACGCCATAAACTCCTGCCCTTAATGATGTCAAGTAGGACATGGGCCAAACTCAAAACTCAAAAGTACACCTCAAATACATTTTTCCCAAAGATGGTTTCTGTCATTTTAGGTAGTTCTTATCACGCTGATGTATGTTCAAGTGTTCATTTTTCTGATCAGTTTGGTTATAATTAGTTATTTGATCCTATAAAAATGGGGTGAAACATCATGATTGACAGCTGAACTCTGCTCGCGATTGGCCCTGGTCACTACTGACATTTTTGCTCGATATTTTGGCTTCATTTTTGTACAATGGGAAGAAGTGGAGACGCCTTGTCCGTCTTTATTTACATCAATGAATAGTACATTGGTTTGATATGTGCAGCTATTTTCAGCAGCTGGACTCGACTTCAGCATGTGTGCCTCATGCAGGTACAGCACGGTAAAAGGTGACATGGCAAATTACATGTAACTTACTTATTTATTTAATTTACTATTTAAGCACCCACTAAATTGAACATGGATGTAGCAATGCATATGCATTTTAATGTGCTTTACTCTCTGTGAATGACAGAGTGATAAAACAAGTGAGAAAGGTGAGAAAGGTGAGGAAGGTGGGTGAAAGCTGCCATTCAGTACAAATGTTATTGCAATCAGAATCTTTGTGGCTGGCTCCGTGAGCAGACTCCTGATGATGGAGGAAGCAGCAGGCAGAGTGGAATTCAAATTCAGATAGCTTTTTTCCTTGTACTTATGTCACCATTTGCGTGCAAGCACACATTTCTGAAAACACAAACCCTGTAACAACTAATGAGGATGTCATAGGTCAGCCACTGAGGCAATGCACATACACAAGAATTAAACATAACTATCACTGCAATGATCACAAAGCCACTGCAATCACCTGTTTCTTTGTTAGAACGCTTAAAATTGTTGGAATTTATCAGCTAGTTTCTTCGGACAAAAGTTGGCTGAAGAAGTCTTCCTGCCTTTCAGTACCAGGGCCAGGAAATTAAAGAGGATATGGACAAGACTAGGGAAGGTGGCCAGGCTTGGGCAGGTTGTTCCCTACAGGAGTAGTGTTTCTTTAGGGTTAGAACCACCTGTCTACTCCTCAGGAGAGCCATAGAGCTGGAGATGAGGAGGGGTGGGCAGATGGATATGTGGAGGGGGGGGGGAGGCAGGGGCGGAACCCTTGGGCCAATTCCAGGCCAAGTCTTTCCTGTTGGGTTTGAGCTGAGAAGAGGCAAACATGCAAAGAAGCTGAATAGTTACCATATGTAGTACAGCAATAAAAAGCTTAGATTGGAGGAATGTATGAGACTTGGGGATCATTAAAATGTGGTCATAACAAGTAACAGAGGTTTTTTTTGGCATATCCTTTCCACAGAATCTATTGAAAAAACATAATATAGATTTAAAATACATCAGTGACTCATGTTCATGTCATGCTTTTTTGTGTGATTGGCACAATTTAGACAGACAGTTACAGCCTGTTCTGTGGTCGAACCTGCGTGTTGTTAACAGGATGTGGTGGCCTTCAGGCCACTGCAGATAATGGAAGAGAGTAGTGAATGGCTTGTCCCCTCGATCACTCAGAGCGCAGTGGACAGCAAGAGAGTGCAAATACACAACAAATAAAGAAAGGAGAAATACCACACACACTGAGGGGGGAAAAGGGTGGGGAAAGAGGAGTAGGATGAAATCAAGGGAAGAACACAGACGAAAGAAAGTGGGGAATGGGGAATAGACATAAGTATACACCTTTATTTGGCCAGGCACTCTGGTTCATAAAGAAAGTATAAAAGACAATGAAAGATAAGAGATATATTTCACATATTTGGTGGTAGAAAAGAGGAAATAAGAAGTCTGCAAACAAAAAAGGTGAAAACATAGCCAGCCACCCTGCTCTTGTACGTTTCTTAAAGAAAAGAGGAGGATGGTGATTTTCCTTCTTGCACATTTCTGAGCTGTTTATATAAAGATACTGTATAATATGGGCCCAGGTAAATTCTTCATGATCATAAACTGTGTTTTTTGTATGTTGGTCTTCTGTATGACATGACTGGACCACATTTATGCTTATTTTCAACCCAGAGTCAGAAGTTAATGAAGTTAATGCCAACATTCATGCCAGAGGCATTTAGCATTTTATCGCTATTTTGGAGTCTCAAGTGCAGCTGAAGAGTGGCTGATGAACCTAAGCTTGCCAGTTATTTGTGTGACCAAGAAGTTCAAGAAAAAAATGCTGTTAGTGGGGATGTATAAATGTCTGCATGCATGCATGCATGGGTAAGTATCTGACATGGCCAATCATGGTCACTTCTCACACACTAACCAATCAAATGGCATGCGGCAGTAATCATTATTGGCATAAGTGTCAGAAAAGTCACATCTGTTTCCTGTGCTAAAACAGTTTAAGTGGTCAATACCAATTACCCACTTATCACCTGTAGATCATTAATCAGAGGTGATTTATGCAGCACATGGTTTTAGTGTTTGCTCTCCTCTGCTCTCCTAGTTACAGGGTTTCAATAAGTGTCTGTGAAGTGCTGGTCTCAAATGTATTAGCAGGGCATATAAGGACCAAAAGCCTGGATAAAAGAGTACAAAGAGTGCGAGGATGTGAAGATGGATAATGATGAAAGTGGACGACAAGAGGATGGCTAGGAGTCAACGGTCACACTGGCTCCAGGCCTGCACCAATCTCCACTGTATGAAAGTGAATGGAAGCTAAAATGACTAGAATAGACAAACACACACACTGCAGGCAAAGTCAGAAAAGAGCATAGCAGCATTGAAGGAGGAGCACAGTGATGTAGTCTTGCTGTCTCTAGAAGAGGTCACCAAGTCAAGGAAGCCAATTAAAAAGATGATTAACATTCATGTGGGAGATGCAGTGTCTACTTGCAGGTGGGATGGGCTCACCATTGTCTCGCACGCACACATATATAATGAGAGCAATGAACAGTGCAGTCCAGCCTGTTGTAACTGTGGTGTCCTGGGAGGTGCAGATCAGGAGGTTAATATGATCCAATCCAGATCTTTCATTAGCCTGATGAAGGTAATAACAGCCTACAGGGACGAGAGACTGCCAGGTTGACTAAAACTATCCACCTACTGCCGGACTGCAATGCCTCTAAGCCTACTTGAGCTGGCTGGCACAGTGAGAGAATAGCTACTTTTCTTCATCGCATTTGCATGCACAGAAATTAAGCGTGTGGGACAAGAGCAGATAATACAGCCTTTATCACATAGGGTGGTGTGTGAGTGTCACGCCATTATTCTTCAGCTGTGCTGCAGACATTGCAGCTAGGTTACAGGGATGATAGAAACACACAAGCTAGTTTAATGACTCCTCAATTAACCTTTTTTCCTTTCAGGAACCAAAGACACAATCTCCCACATACTATAACTATTAAGTTGTTGTTTTAAAGTAATTACACAATGGAGCACACAATGCCTGTTGAAGACACTGTCTTTAGAAGCACTGACATAATTTGCACCAAGCACAGTCAAAGGCTTGCACTCCCCAAGCCAATAAATTAGGCTAGATGAGAAATTAGTAATCTGTCCTTATGGATATGGCTGAATATCATGCATGACACAGGACATGTGAGGGTGTGTGTGTCTGTCTGTGTATGTGTGTGTGTGTAGGGATAGATTAAGAGTAAATAAGAGGAGAATGGTAGTGATAGGTAGGCCTAACAGAGAATAAACATCATTAATTGGAGAGGCACCCATGGATGGATGCAGCCAGATGGTGTTTTGTACTCATTTGTCAGACACTGCTGACGGAGAGAGAGAGAGGAGGAAAGAGATTGAGTCTAGAAAGAGAGAAAGAAAAACAAAAAGAAGTGTTTATTGATTACAAAGTCTGTACGCTGCTGCCTAGAACAGACTTCCACTGTTTAAATCTAGCTCCCCTTGTTCTGCATCCTCTTCTCTCTGTGCTTGTCCCTTTCCTGTCCGAGTGGTTCTAATGCCCGCTGCCATTGTAGCACTCTGCCAAGCCGGATGCATACTGGCGAGTAAAGACACAACGCCCTGCAGATCGCCAAACTTGGCGTCCATTTAAGTCCATCTGTCTGGCTTTTACAAAAACACCATCCACTCTATGTTCTTCCTCAAAGGTGATCTATAGCTCTCTCTCTATATATATATTTATATATCTCTCTCTAGATCTCTATAGCAGAGAGAAAGAGAAGAGATGAGGAGTGACAGAAGGCTCAGGGGAGCAAAAGACAGGAATAAGAACAAAGAAATGGGCATACAGGTTTGCCCAAAAGAAAAACTTGTCTTAGCCTAGTAGACTACAGTGAGACCAGTGAGCAAAACATGGCAACTGATGGAGAGTTCTCAGTTTGCTATCCACTGCCAAGGCATTTCTAAAAATGAAAAAGGAAAGTAGAGCAATTAAACCATCTATTTTCCATAATATGGACTAGAACTACATCAGTAAAAAAAAACTAAACCATTAACTTTTAAATAGGGGCAAGAGAAATGAGATTGGAAAGTGGAGAGCAGTAAGCTGGAGCAAAAGAGCAGGACTGGGTTCCCACCGTGTTGCAAATAGAAAGTAGTGCTCGAGGCTGCTGGTCTGCTGCTCACTTTGTTCTCAGCAATGACACTTTCATTCAGGGAGACGTGCACTTGCCTCTCCAGGGCCAAAGAACCCCCGTGCCAACTAGTTTTTTCATTCTCTGTGCTCTGTTCTCTTTTCAAACCTAACCTTTCCTACTTCTCGACTGCTCTGTAAGTGCATGCCTGTGTGAAGAGATTCAAGGCAAGCCTGCTACCCATTTTATGTGCTGTAGGTACCTTGCAGCCAGCGCTTGCCGTCAACACACTGAATCCAAGGTTGAGCAGTGTGGATAGCATCGTCTCCAGCCTGCTTTATCAGGCAATCTCACATAACTAACACAGCGTGATGTTACTTCAGTTTTTGCTCGAACATGTACAGGATTGTCCCCGTAAGAAACTCTTCTTTAAGATCTTATGAATCTTATGAAACGATAAACCACACCACACCTGACTAGTGTGTGTAAAGTTCAGCATGATAAAAATCTAAGTACTCCCTTATTTATCCCAAAAAGAAACACTGCACCCAGCTATACTTGTGTGATATTCAACACAAGAACCTAAAAGCAAAATATAACCACCAGGATGTTCCTAGCCCCCTTAATATTTAATAGGAAAAGGTGTCTTTAGGCGAAGCACCCAGGGTTACTTAAGGACAAGGCCTTTATCTGGTCTCAGGTGGCCTTGTCCAATTGTCTGCCTGTCTGTCATTTTCCCATAAGCCATTCAAACACAGCTGTGACCTGAGGGGACCAATGAGAATTTATTATATCCATAAAAATGTCCAGTGCACATACCAGTCACTCCCACACAAATTAGCATATGTGCAATAAATACAGAAATAGACCTAAGAACTCAAATACAGGCAAACAGTCAAATGTGTGTGCGGATGCAAACAAAAGTACAGTACCACATATCTATCTTCACATATGCCAATTCCTTCCTGCAGAAAGGTGAAATCTAAATAAGTAATCATACTCAGTGATCACATTGCTGCTCGTCACCTACACATGACACCATGAACACCGTTGGCCGCTATACAAAAAGCATACATGGCAGGAAAGGATGGCATAGTTTAATTTTAATGGAGGTTATTTCAGTTAACAACTATAGAAAGCTTGTAAGGTTCTTATCAGAACCCAAAATCCTACTAAACATAAAAGATACACCTACTTTTTCTGTCTTTCCCCAACTCTTTCTCCACCACTCTGTATGACAGTCTGTGTATTTATATGCATTTCAAAAATAATTTAATGCATCTCTTGACGAACATAATTATTGTCAATTAAAAAGTAAACCTACCCAACATCACTTAGACACAACTGCTGCACAAAGGTACAACATGCTTGTTTCAACCAATATAGAGTGTACCAGTGGTTTGCTTGTCTACCCCAAGTGATTCTGGGTGGATTTAAGCCAAAGGCCAGATTCAAAGTCGTATGGTTATGTGGCACTTTATGTGCATACAGTTGCCAGACCAAGTGTCAGTAGAAATCCTGTGTTTGCCATCCAAGCTCCATTTGTCACGGGGAAAACAACTCAGCAGAAGCTCATTAATGACATATGGAGGCAATTCAGATGGCTTTTAACCTAAGCTGGTGTGTGTTTAACTGAGAATTGATTCTTATATGTGATGGTGACATCATTCTTTGTAATCATGGTAAATAGTCAGATTTTCTGTCTCTCTCTCCACTGGCCAGGGTCTGTTGTAAATCACAGGACAATGCCTGCTGCCAGGTCACTCATTATTGCTCTTCACCTATTATAGGGACAGGGGGTCAAGTGAAGTGGGCCAGCCAGGGTTTATGCATACAGCTCTGCAAGTATCTGAGTGGAGGTTACCTAAAGTGCAGTAGGGCCCTGCTGCCGGCTCTGTTTGAGGGCCTTAACCAAGGACTCAGGGGATGGGCATAGCATTTTAGTCGGTGTGGATGTGGATGTACGTGCATGCCGAAGTATTTTTCTGGGTATGCGTATCCGCGTGTGTGTCTGTGTGTGTGCTAGGGCAGGATCAGTCGAGTAAATCCACACTTGAAAGAGTAGCTCAATCAAGCTCTCCCACCATCTCTCTCCCCCCTCTGTCTCTCATCTCACCAATGTTCCCCTGCTCCCAGTTCATGGAGAGTTGAAGAGTTCACAGAACTAGGGATCATAAGAGCGCTACCACAGGCAAAGTGGAACAAGTGTGAAACCTTTCACCCACTAGTACCCTCTTGCAACTGTCAACCAATTTGAGTAAGGAGCAGCCATAAACAGGGCGTTACACAATAGTCAATAATTGCTAGGCTAACATGTCAACCACTAAAATGTTGACAATAGATTCAGACAATGACAAAACATATTTACAACAGACGTACTCTCAGTGCGTGAGCCACACTTGGTTGTTCCCACAACTTTCTGAAAAATGTAAATCGTAATAAGTGCATATTATTTCAAAATGCAGCTAGTTGGTGACTTAAAAAATAAAATACAATTTCAATGATCTAATTAAAAACATTACTGCTTAGCAATATTCTATCTACAATGCAATTCTTTCACTACATAAACACTATAAGCCTGATTGTTACATCACTGTGAGTTTAGCTTAGCTGGTTAAGTCTAGGTTTTTCCGTGCTAGACATCCTATCTCCTAATCCTAAATGTGTCAATTATGAGATTATTTTCAAGCACAACTATCATTATAAAGCCTTTAACTTCAATTTACCAACAGATTTGCAGACAAAACAACCTTTTGGTTATCAGTCTATTCTCCCTCCCCTGTTTCACTTCTGCAGCTGGGTCCTCTTCAATGACAAGCAAAGCCTCTTGAATAAAATTCCTTGAATAAAAAGCATGACCTCATTTTGTTTTCTGTACAATTTAATAAAGGCAATTTTACGCTGCCAAATGTGGAAAAGATGCCCTTCATTAGAACAATGCATACCCTGCGCGTCCATACTTTAATCCAGTTCTAGTTTAATCCAATCTAGTTTAGCATGATAAAGGGCATTACTGCCAGCAAGCCCTACTGCCCACCCACTCATGACATGTCCATGCACATGCAAGCAGTGACACGAAGAAAATATAGTGCCTTAAGCGGTTCATGGGTAGATAATGCACCAACCAAACATTCAGGGACAGGACGACTGGACACATACTTTGCCATACTGAAACTATGTCACTTCTATTGACATTTAAATTTGTCAGACACTGGGAAGAGTGTCAGACCATTGAGGTAAAGTCCATTAAGAGTATGGCCCCTAACATAAGCAGGTCAGAGCTCTAACAGAAACCTACTCGGAGTTTATTTCTCAAATTAATTAAATAGGTATTGGTAAAAGAACCGAAATATGTTCGAAAGCAAATTAATTGAAAATATACTTTGGAGTAATAAGTTTAATATTTGGAATATAGCTAAACAGAGGAGACAATGTGCCATTGACATTATTAAATTACAAAACAAAGCAGGGACATTTTATGTTTCAGCAATAAAGGCTTTTGTAGGTGAATTTGATAGACTTAAAACCCACAACAAGCCATGTCTATCTAATGGAAGGATCTTTTCATTACATTTAAATGAACAAAAATGCCTTGGCTTGAAGGAAAAATGGCCTCCGGTGAATTGCAATGGGTCATTAATTATCTCTATAAAACTCTTACTTGAATTAAGGATAGAGTGAAAATTCTTATGACCAAGATTTCATTAGTGTCTCAAAAGAGCATGAAGCTGCTTTTCTTTTGTTTGAGAAATAAAAGAGGAGAGCTTCTCCTTAACCTGATAAATGATATAGGTACTGAACTAACAGACCATCTTTAATGCACTTGCTAGGCTGCAAAATGCAATAAGATGTCTAGAAAAGTGAGGAGGCTATTTTTGTGGCACTCCATACATGATGAGTGTTTGCTGCCGAGAGCTGTCACTGAATTAAAGGGACGCCAAAAGAGGCGTTTGTTGTGCGTCTACACGTGTGTTAACAGTGACTCATTCTGCATCACGTTTTACAGCACTGCCACTTTCAGAGATTGGTTTCACACTGAATTTTGTGAATGTATAATTGTGTCAATATCCTCTATGCGTCCAAACAGGCAATGGAGATCTAAAATCTCCTGCACTCAGAAACAACACAAGTGCCTCAAGAAGTGACAGGGAGGCTCAATATAGACAACTGTCCTTAAACAAGGCATTGAAGTGCTTCCCAGTCGGGATTGGCTGAGGCTGAGACGGACAGGGAGGAACGATCATACCAGACAGGAAACCCCGGCATGATGTTGACTTGTGTCAGATCTTACATCCATAACCAGTGACGCTCAGGTGAGCTGAACAAAACGTTACAGTTCATGGCCCTAGATGTAGCTGTAATTGTGTTTCTGGATTAATCTCTTTGATAGTGTGTAAATAAATGTGCCATCATTCCTCCATTTTGCCGTTCCGTCTTCCTGCCCTCCTCGACGCTTTGTCTTTTTGGTGATAAAAGGGGGTCGTCTGCCTGGGGTGTGTTGCCCAATAGTTGCAGAAAGCATCATGACTCTGCTACTAAAAAAAGGTGGTAATGCTATAATTGTTTCTCTCATGTACTAAAGTACTTTAAAAAAAGTACACTAGGAAAAGCAGCTTAACAACATTCCGATTCAGTCCTACGTCTCTTGTGTAGCTTGGCATTGGCTGACTTGGCCCCATTTCCGCAGACCACCAAGCTCTGTGCATTGCCACCTGATGGGCCTTCATCTGCTACGTCCACCTGGTCACTACAGTTAACAGGAAAAATACGCACCCATGCCAAGAAAATACCAGCAGTCATCACCAGTGGCACAGTGTATGAGGAAGTGGGGCAGAGGGAAGGTGGAGATTAAATGTGGCAGTCACAGGAGGTGTGTGCAGCTAGCTATGTTTTTCCACTCCACTGGGTGTACAGTCAACCTGTTCCCTTGGTCTATATATGGAAATAAACAGGATGCTAACAGTAGGGTGGAGGTGGTGTGCCATATGTAGCCCCATTATCCTTTTGTTTGGACTAAGATTGTTGTGTGTTAGGTACTCACGGCAGGTACAAGGAGCTTCTTGACCTCCTCCACTGCTCTCCTCATCTTGATCTCAGCTCTGGCCTGTGAATCTTCCACTGTGATCAGGACATGAAGGTCTTCGTTTAGGTGCTCCCAGTTTGGCTTTCCTCTGTTCTGCTCCTCCTGGACAGAGATAGAGGGAGAGCGAGAGAGAGATGGTGAGTGAATGTGACAGTGTGGGTGTGTTGGAGCACCAGCACAATAATACAGCATATCAGAGGAAGAGGAGGCGAGAGGCAGGCATACACAGAGGACGACGGGGTCCTGTGAAGAGAAGTCGGATGACAGGAGCGGCCCTTTAGTCCGCTATTTAGCTTTAACTTTGAAAGGACACCCTTCTTTAATAGATCCCTCGCTTCATAGAGACAAAGACGACAGCTAGCCCTGCAGCAATTAATATCAATGAAAGACGGATGGGTGGAAGGATCAGAGAGTGATGGATGGGGATTTTTTTTCAACAAATTTTTATTGGCTTTTTAAAACATATAGAACAGCCACATAACAATACAATATAAAAGCAATTATATTGTATACAAAAAACATATTGTGTACCTGAGTTTCTCAAGTTTGAGATGCTGCATCACTTCTCAAAGTCAGAGTCTGTCTAACACAGTTACAAACTTTGTTATTTTAAGTTTAGCTCCAGAGAGATGTTCATTATTTTCTCCAGCTATCAGATCAGGTCTGGGTGGATAACCATTTCAAAAAACATCTGATAGTGTTTTGAAAAATTGAGTCCAAATAGGAGAAAAGATTAAGAAATAACCAAAATGAGTGTGCCAGAGAGGCAGGTGAGAGTTTACGTGATGAGGATTTTTTTCTAAGCCACACCAACTAATTATACTACGTCTACAATTATGATATGTGGATATACTGTAGATCAACGTGCCACAGGATTGCTGTGATGGAGTACAAGTGTGCGTGTCTGATTCGTGTTTGCGTGGACAATGTAGTCTGGGTAACAATAGCTCTATGAGGGAGTCGCTCCCCTCCTGAAAGGGCAGCTACAAAGCACTCAGAGGGTGCCAAATTGTAGCACTAGCAGTATGTGAAAGGCAAAACGGGCCATATTCAAAACCTACATCACTTCTCGATAGCCTTTCAACACTGTTAAATAGGGAGCCATTTCAAGATTTGAATTGGGGAGGGTGAGGTTGGGTAATGGTGTATGGCATTTTATGTTTTTCAGGGGCCCCTGTGAAAAGCCCAGTCACGATTAACTCTTTTGAGAAAAGGCAAAATGGGATATGTAGAGACAAATATGGAGTAGCCTCGCGTTTACTGTTTTTTTTTTTTGTTTGCTTCTCCATTTAGCATAGCCATTTTCCTCCCTCTTCTGGTTGCCCTGCTGACAGTATATGCAGTGAGCAGACACAGAAAATGCTCTAAAAAGCTTTTGAGGTTGTATTGTATGTCACTGTACAACCATGAAAGCCAGCAGCTTGAAAGCCGACTACCTTCCCCTGAGGTGAGGAGTTCTCTGAAACAGACACAACCTCAGATTCTCTGGTGTGTGACACCACATTAAGAAAATCTGAACCGGATTATGTTACAAAGGCAATATTTGAGTTTATGAGGACAAAACGGGACTGTCAAAAGGAATGTAACTTGAAAACTTTTCAAAATCAGAAATTTATTTTGCAAATGAGGTCAGAATCTCCAGCATTCTACTGCATCCCAGTGCAGACTGTTGGTGAGCACTTTGTCGTTTGGCCCCCACCCATACAAAACATCTCTACTTCAGACCGTTGCTCATTTGTAAGTAGTGAGCCACTCTGAGGGTGTGCAATCACAACAATGCATTGCGGTGCTCTGCAAGGGGTCCACCTGACACGATTTCAATACACTCAATGAGCAACACAAAAGTAAACACACACACACACAGCTTAGAGCTTCAGCTAAGCGCCACCCACCTGCTTTCTACTCCACAGAGACCTGTTGCCATGGCACTGCTCTTTAACACACACACACAAAAAAGTTCAATATTCCACTCTCGTTTTCCCCTTTTCCACGCAGGGGGGAGGGCCTAATTTCAGCAGTCAGACCATTATTTCACCATGGCCATTTGCTTATGGCCTATTAGGGAATATGGGGACTAGAAGATGACTTAGCCTATTCTAGAGAGGACACAGGCAGACAGGCACCTGGGGGCACCTCTGTATGAAGGGCATAATATGAAAGCACATGCTAGATACATAAATGCACATTTATTGACAGATTGCTGGCCGAATTGGACCCAACAAGATAGAGCGTTCACGTGTCTGTGTGTGCATTTCAACGCTCTGGCAGATTCTGATTTGGCTAGGATCGTAGTCAAGGGGATCTGGCAAAAGAGAAATAAGGGAACACACATTTGCATCCACACACACTTTACACCAGCATGACTGCCTGTGAACAAGGTCACCGTGTGCCCTCTGAGAGAAAGTGACAGCATGACAAACGTGTGGAAGGGTGGAGGGGGTGGCAGGGTGAGAAAGAGAGGGGAGGTGAGGCGAGCACTAAAAGGAATATTGGGAAGGCCTTTGAATAGAATTGTCCGCACTGGCCGACATCAAATGCCATAGCAATAACCACATGCCAGACAGTAATCGGTTTTGGCAAATATGTGGCATGAATAAATAGCACAGACACTGCATCTAAAAACAACATCTAAGAATAGGATCAGAGGGAAAGATTGCTTGTCAGTTATGTCGCCTGACTTGCATCGCCTGTACAGCACCTGTTTGCCTTCTGGCTTTCATACCTCTCAGCCCAAGGCCAATAAACTTTAAGGCCTCAATTCCTAACATGAATGACACCACATGGAAAAAGGTTACAAAAATAGCAGTCTGCTTCTCCAGACCCTCCCTTCCCTTTTTTAGGCTGTACTGAACACAT
This sequence comes from Hollardia meadi, assembly GCA_037974645.1. Lineage (NCBI taxonomy): Eukaryota > Metazoa > Chordata > Actinopteri > Tetraodontiformes > Triacanthodidae > Hollardia > Hollardia meadi. The sequence continues at coordinate 5,547,213 of JBBPCS010000374.1, read as the reverse complement.
TAAGAGTGGCAGTTCAACCTAGCTGTTCACATGTCACTTTATTGTTCCTATTGGCATCATTATTTACATTGCAGGGTCATGTACACCCCTTGAGCTGGAAGAAATTTTGTGCATTCCTTAAGAAGACATAAAGCTGTCAATCTATGGTGTTGTGGCCAAAGCTCATTCCTACTTAATATACCACACTGCTTCCTCACTGGGATTTTGGGCTATGTGGCGTAACACTTTTGTCCTGGCAATGCTGCACTTTAACACTCATAAATTAAACTATTTGTACTGTATCAACTCTACCACTTCAATCCCTTATCCTAAAGGACGTTCCCATCTGGGGTCAATGCAACTGAGTGTAAATACCAGTAGGACAAACAGGTGCAGTAGGGACTTGCAGGATTGACAAGGCAGGGCTGTAGAGGAGACAGATTGCCCTTAAATACAAAAATATGCAGTAAAGAATGGATTAAGAATAGAAATATAGCATGGCTTATTAATGCTTGATGATGTCTACACCAATGAATGATTTGGAATAGATTTGTTTTCAATATAACACTATATGAAATGTAAAAAGACAAAGAGGACATGAGAGGGAAATCCTGAACAGGTCACCTAAATGTCAGGATTATCAGCTGTGTGTGGAAAAAAGGAACCATACTAAAGCACACCTCAACAGAAGCAATTATATAAATAATAGCTCCAATAAACTATGTTGCAGGGGGCATAGTTTTTGTGCCATTTGCCACTCCATCTTCTCAAAGCCATTTCCAGCCAATAAACTCCAATGCACCAAAAGCACCACCTGGACATTGCTTTCCTTTTTTCATCAACGTAATAGCTCCCTGTAAACTCATAAAAATGAAACATGCCTTCAGTTGCATGAGGTCAAGTTATCAGAAACCAGGAGATGAGGAAAAAAAGTGAGCTTATTTAACCAAACAAGTAGGCTCACTGCAGTGCCACCTGGACAATCGAGTTTAACATATTGATTTGTCAATGTCACACATTAGTTCTTAAGCGATATAATGTGCTAGCTACAAAGATCAGCCACAACATTAAAACCACTGACAGATGAAGTGAATGACATTGATCATGGCTACGGTACAATGTTCTAATGGAAAACCCTGGGTCCTGGTATTCATGTGGATGTTCTTTGAGCCATAAAACCCACGCAAACATTAAACCCCTTCATGCCAACAGCACTCCATGGATCATAACGCCTGAAGCTCTTTGTCACATTCCTCGGGCTGTTCCTGAGCAGGTTTTGTGGTGTGGCAGCACGCATTGTCCTGCATTGCTCTGCAAGGGTGTTTGGGCAGATGGTTTGTGTCAATTGGCATCCACATGAATGCCAGGATCCAGGGTTTCCCAGCAGAATATTGCACTGTAGCGAGATGGTCAATGTTATTAATTTCAACTGTCAGTGGTTTTAATGTTGTGGCTGATCGGTGTATACTGGCAGGCAGAAGTTAAAGGTCCAAATCTATGGCCTATTCTGCTCTGCCAGTGACTGTTCTGATACTACGATTATAGCTATTATGTGTCCAGACATTTAAAAAGGGAAAATGTGTTAAATACGGAGCATTTCACAAAGTTAAAGACTGAAAGGACACTTGATGTGGATCAAACTATAACAGCTGTCTGAGTACTGTAATCTCACATTGTTATGTAGTCAAACCAGAATTGAGGAACTGTTTTTTCAAAAGGAAGGGAAATCCCTATTCATTGGTCCATATAAAGTACCTGCAACTTACTTTGCTGTTATTCCTGATGTTGTTTAGCATTAAGCACAACTGTAAAATCAAAGACCAGGGGGACTCAAGCTGCCACATTAGATGAAATTTTGATTGGAACACGACTCCAGGAGCCTTTTATCTTCCAACTGTTTAGACAATAATCATCACAAAGGACATAACATACAAGCTTCATCCCTTTTGGGCAGTGTCGAAAGAATAAAGATCAAATAAAGAAAAAGCTCCCGAATAGAAGAGACTAGAAGAGGATTGACTGTAGTGGTGTCATAAACACTTTAAAAGAAGTGCTCTCTATGGAATTAGTGTGTGATCCATCCTGGCCTCTCTACAAATGTGCCAGGAAGGATGTCCAATAGTATGGTGGCTGAGAGAGCTCAACACACTGCAACTTAAGAAAACACATGCAAATATACAAAACACTAACAAATTAAGAAAACATCCTCATCAATTTGACAAAACATGCGCTGCAAACACAACCAAAACAACAATAAAACCAAATAGAAAAACACAATGCGGATACAAAAACATGCTGCAAACACTTGCAACACAATCAAATTTTTTCTATTCAGTTTTGTTGTGAGTGTTTGCATCGCACGTGTTGTCAAATTGATGAAGATGGTTTCTTAATTTGCAAGCGATTTGTCTGTTTGCATGTGTGTTCTTAAGTTGCAGTGTGTTGAGCTCTCTGGGCCACCGTACAATAGTCTCTAAGTGCAAGCACCGTCCTCTAACTTCTCTGGATACTCACCATCACATGCACCTTATATTTGGTCTTGTTTGATCAGAACATGAAGTGCAACCTGAGTTCAAGTTTTGTCCACATAGATGCACAGGTGGGTTCAGTGTTTTCACCATTTTCATACTGTGACTGACTGCCAGATCAATAATATATCAATTAATTGATAAATATTATATTTGTTTTGGGTCCTCTCTACCTATTCTAAGATAAAAGGGTATTTATTACAAGGAACATTTTGAAAAATTATTAATTAAACTAAAGACAGTAGTTTATGGGCATTTAACAAATACAGATCTTATGACAGTACTACTGTGACAGACTGGTGATGAAAATGGTAACATAGTTACTGTTGTTCATCACTGTTAAAATGACAATGAGCTCAAATTTTACATACAACTACAGCATTAGTACATGCTCATTTATCTATAAACAGAAAATCTAGAATAAAAGAAACCCACTTTGATAATATACAATGTCTAGCTGCAGCTAACGAAGCAAAACTAGCTAAAAACAGGTGTTTGTCATTATTCATTGACAGCAGGCTTAAACAGTCCTTGTGGGAAGAATTAAATGACAGCAGTCAAAAATAATTTGCACACAAAATATCATAGCAAACAATCATGGGAAATCTGTTAAGTGCAGGCTAGATGTTCAAAACATCAGCTGTATGATGTAGGAGAAAATAAAATCTGACAAAAGAACTATTTGTAGACAGTATCAAAAAAAGGATTGGAAGTAAAAAAACAAAACAGTTATATTTGGTCTTGTTTGATAAGTGTGTGAAGTACATTTTTTCTCACCTGCTTCTTTCCTCCTTATTTTCTACTTGCACTGCCTTTTTTTCCTCTTGCCATTGTCCTTCATTTCTCTCTCTCTCTCTCCCCCTTTCCCTCTCTCTCTCTCTCATTGTAGCTCCAGTGAGCCGACTCCCCGCCAGGCAGTGCAGCCCAGGGGGGGAAGCAACCAGCTGAATTATTGAGAGCATAAAAATGCTGCCGCTAATGGATCCTGAATAAACACACTGGCTAAGCTGCTCCTGCGGCTTCCTCCGCTGCCACAGGGCATCAAGCTGAAAATACTGTGGCTGAGGATGCAGCGTCGAGAGGCTATGGTTGAGGTTTTGTCTGGGGCTGAGGCACAGTTATGACACGTCCGCGTCATTGAAAAGATTTTTGGGTACAGAGAGCTAACCTTATAATGATTCTTGTGATTTACTGACGGTGGATGCAGCAAATTGAGTTGCATTGAGTGTCTCTCCCAGCCTATCGTACTGTATATACTTAAACAAGACACCAGTGTGGTCTAAGGTAAAAAACAGAAAGGTAGTGAGGAAGGCAAATATAAGTTTAATGGAGGGTTAGGGTTTTAACAATTAAGAAAATAAAGCTTTGTGTATAAAGCGGACACAATAATTTAACTTAAGTAGCAACCAGGACCATTTTTGAAACATTTCAAAGATCGAGTTATTCCTCGAGTTTATTCCATATCAAAACATTGCTTGTCTGTATAAATATTTAACTGTATTGAACCTTTGTTCATGTAGTAATTGTATCGGTCCTCGATAGGTCCCCCCACACAAACTGACACACATCATTGAGTTTTAAGATGGTAAGAGATTATGAAAGCAATCATACATTCATGTAATGAGCTAAAACATACTTCTAAAGTGCGTGCGTGCGAGCGAGTGTGCGTGCGTGCTTCAGCGTGTCCGCTCCCGTTTAACTACTTCTGGATCTAATTCCAAAGAAAGAACCACAGCAAGCGTCTTCATCTTGTTCTATGATAATGAACACACTCCAAGGGAAATGAGAAGAAGAGGTGGAAATTAAAATACGAATGGAGGAGCGATAAAAAAAAGAAAGAGGGAAGAAAACGCTGGCCCTGCAGCAAACTGGAGCTTCTAAGATTATGACTCTGTTGAAAATCTGTGTGTATGAACCCCATTTCTGTTACAATTCACTGTGGACCGGTATGTGTGTGAAGAGAAGGTGGTTTCCATACGAGGGGGATTAAATACACTCATTACTGATTTGTGTAAATGCATTGTAATATAGCACCACAGCCTGGCAAATCAGAGCAATGTGCAGACAACAGGAGAAAAACAAAGACGCAACCCCAAAACATGTCACTACATGAAGAAATAGAACAAGACAAAAGCAGGCATTATAGCACAGCTAATACCCATGGGTAAAGCATGCACAGATGCTTGAAAATATCATAATTTTCAAAACTGTCAATTTGTCCTCACAGTAACTTCAAAGTACATCACCAAATCTGATCTGACACACTTTGGAACCCCTCAGGGATACATGCAAGTTGCTGTAGCCTTCAAAGTTTATGTTTTCATTGTTTAATCATCTTTGGCTGAACAGTAGAATGTATTCAATATGTAGGCAACTAAAATATGCTATTAGTCAAGTGTTAGGCTTAAAAGCCTAGGACCACCACTTCAGTATAGGATAACTAAACTTGGTCTAACTTTCATCAACATTAATTTGCAATAATCAATTAGTCTGGATTTTCAAATGCTGTGAAGTGGCTGTTCAGGGCCAAAACATACTGTGTAACATTTTGTGCATAATGATATAAAACAGTTTTGTCTGAGTTCACCACTTGGGTCTGAGGGGATATATAGACACACAACATTAGCCTTTTATGTCTCCACTCTCAGATCACTGGGTCCAGAAATAGAGGTTGCCCTTGGCCTTAGCCGTCTGCATTACGACAGCTGTCTGTACTTTCCACTTCACATGTACCATGTACAGCGTTTTGCAAACAGCCCTATTAGATGTCAGAATGTAGCCAACAGGCATCAACTGAATGTGTCTGCCACGTGTTTCTACAGGGGCTAGTAAGATGTTTTGTGCGACAGCAGACCCAGCTATTTCACATTATTTGTGAAAATATTATTATTGTGTAATATCTCAAGATGGAAGATAAATCCTTGTGCAGAAAGAAAGAGGTGAGCTTTAGTGTGTTTTTACTTCTGTGAATGGAATCTTAAGTAATAAGTAACATTGTAATTAAAAAATATATTAAATTACATTAGAATACATAAAACAAATTGCCATACTGATGACCTTACCTTCTTTTTGTCTCTCATGGAGCTCTTGCCTCGCACCATGATTTTGCATCCTGTCTCCGCTTCCAACTGTTTGGCTGTGAGTCCCCGCGGGCCAAGGATTCTCCCCACAAAGTTATACTGGAGATACAGAGAGAGAGGGATAAACTGGTGAGTATAGAATATACGAGATTACTGACATTTGCATTTTATTTACATCAGGATGTCAGAAAGACTTCTTAGGCAATTAAAGCCTATCAATAACCATTCAAATGATCAAGTTCATCTTGAATTTGCAACAGGAAGCACATATAGACAGACATATTATTTACACTTTGGGGGGGAAAAATAGAAAATGAACTACAGGGAATTAGATTGGATAAGAATAGTGTGTAGGGAACTAGTGGAGTGGATGTTTGGGGGGGGGGGGGGGGGGGGGGGG
>JBBPCS010000374.1:5530040-5541216 GCA_037974645.1 Hollardia meadi | reverse complement strand
ACGGCACTTGACACAATTTTCTTATCAAGGCCCCTTTCACTGGTGTGTGGCTTCGGAGCTTTGTACCAAAAGGAAACGCATTTAACAACATAATCCTCTCCATTTGAAACTGGCTTTCAATAGGATAAAGGGAAAATGTGTTAAAATAATCCAGCACAATTTTCAGCCAAAACAAAAACAGAAGGAAGGGACGAGAGATGGGGAGAGGAGGGGCACAGTGCTGCATTAAGAGGTAAACAAACCACCCATGTTTAAACAGTGTGCACAGCAGTTGGTGCAGAGCATGATGGGTATGAGACCTCTGACACTATTAAAATGGGATAAAAAATGTCCAAACCTGAAGTATTCAAATGCTCACTGGCATAGTGGAAAAGCTTTCCTTGACAACATCAAGCACAACTGTTTGCCTCTTGGAACTGTTACAATGAGCCGTGACACTGCTGCATTAATTTCTTAAATGCAGTCACATCTGTTTATGCACTCCATCGCACCAATGCCCCTGCGAAATCCAAAAGGCCATCAGAGAAGTCACATTTAATTACAATGGGATTACAAATTTAACGCGATGTTGGTGTATTTCCCTTGAACTATGTAAACAAACACTGGTGAGGACAGCCAAAACCTCCAGGGTGTTGTTTTCTTTGTCCCTGTCACTGGGCTTGCCTGCAACCATAGCCTGTCTGTCTGTCTCTGGCTGCAAAGACACACACTGAGATGAAGAAGTCCCTGCAGATGATCATAGGATCTACAGCTACACGGGCTATGTCGCAAGGCAACTGTCCATTTGTTTAACCATAACCAAAGAAACTGATGGATAGGCTACTTGTGAGTGTGTGCGCCTATTGACAGACGTGGAGGCACCTGTCCTCCAAGGTCAGCCACCAACAATGCACGGTGACCTGCCTCCGACTCACACACACACACACACACACACACACACACACACACACACACACACACACACCCTCAAGGAGCACAGGAGAGAGCTGTCTGTCTGCATCAGAGTACCCGCTGCAGACGAAGGTGAGCCCCAAGCTCTGGGCATTATGGTAGTGCTGTGGTACTCCTACACATATAAACAGACATGGCCTCTAACCTATTACACAGAAGCTACAGTGACAGTTTCCTGGGTATTGTTATACAGCCAACCCTGCTAGCAGCTGCAGTGCCGTATTTGAAAAATGCTCACTTGTCATTTGGCACACACAAAATGTAGACCGACAAGGTTTAAAAAAAGTTTCTATATTCATGTTGGTTTCCATGCAGACATGTGACAGTTCCCACCAGCAGGCTACAGTTTCTTCCCTCAGTCAGATTTACACACCATTAACATATTAAATACATATAGTACATGAATTACAAAGCAAGCTCCAGATGTCAAATAAAAAAGAGAAGGGGAACAAGTATTTTGGATTTAAAGTATGAAGCTAGTTGGAAAATCCTGAAATCATGCAGAAAGAGCATTTAATATTTAAATCTCTGCCCTTCTCTCACTTCGTTGCTTATCACCACCGTCCCACTGACAGTGGAAGGTGTTTCTCTGTGGACATGAGTATGTTGATTAAAATTACATGTGACAGGGACTGGGGCCTGATGGAGGCAAACAGAGAAATAAAGAGAGAAAAGGTTAGAGAGATGATGGCTGGAAAAATGTCTTGTTTTTCCAGTAGTAGGTGAGAGCTATATGAGAGCAAGAAGGGTCAACACTTCCACTACATCCTCACTGTTTTCCCACTCTAGATGTGGAACCCTGCTCCATCTGTTAGGGCTCTCTGAGAAAAAGGGGTTAGGGCAGGTTGTTGCATACGTGTGGCTGAGGTTTTAAGGCCATTCTCACCAGGCTTGTGGCTGATGGCTTGTGCACCAGTGTCAGAGGGTATGACAGAGGGTATCACTAAATGGAAATTTAAATGCTTGTTTAAGTTTGTTATGGATGTTTTGTTAAAGCATCTCAATACAATCTGGCAATGTAACAAGAACCTCTGCCATTAGCGTAGAATGGGTGAATGCTGGCTTGTGTTGTAAAGCGCTTTCAGTGGTCAATAAGACTAGAAAAGCTCTGTATAAAGGCAGCCCATTTAATAAAATCTCACAGTTATAAGTGTAACTCGACAGTAAATAAACATTCTGCCAAAATAATCTCAGTGATTCAATAAAGCTGAATGTTAACTGTGATGGATTGCGCTCTCTGCTCCCTGGTTTCTGACTGTGCACTGAGGGTTTGGCATTCTTCTTGTGGGTGTTGATATGCTGTTCGAAAAGATGACCTCCATTTTAAGCCACAGGAATGTAGAGACAATGGAAAGCCAAGCGGGTGAGTTATCAAAAGGGTGCAGGGCCATTGAGCCTGCCAGGAACTCCACTCTGTGCAGCAAGAGGAACAGGATAGACAAAGTGCCATCACTGCCAAATTCACTATGCACTCTTCACCTCCTATAGACTATCTAGCCTCCTCCGCATCTACTAAAAAAAGCTAGTTTTCATCCTCTATTTTCGTGCTGTTACATCAACTCCACTGGTTCCCCAGACTGAGGTCTTTAAAAGAAGTCATGTCTGGGAAACACCATGGCCTGTTGGCTTGATTTCCAAAGCTCCATACTATCTTCGAGACCTTGAAGCAGTCCACAGTGACAAGGGAAATTTGCTTATAACAATAGATAATTGATACAAATACAAAAAGTGTCTTTAGAGAGAAATAGGCCATACTGGGATTGAACTAAACAATTACAAAAAAAAAAAGAGTTATGTATATCTACCAGCTCTTTTTAATCAAGCACTAATGTCAGCACCCATCTGTTGAACAGAATACATGCATAAACTGTGTTTGTAAACAGTCTCTTTTTCTATTTGTTGCACACTTTTCTCTGCTCATTTGCAGCATTAGAAGATTAGAGACACTGAGACAATTTGGAGGACGAACTCTTTTTCTCACTCCTCTGTTTCGGTCTCATTTTATCTCAGTTCTCTCCAAGCTTTTCAAACAAACACACAAATACAGAAAAGTGCATACAGTATATACAAACATAGTTTGTGTGCAAACACGGAGAGACAGATGTGCGTGCACACACACACACACTTGCATACAAAGCCCCCTTCAGGACAAGGGCTTACACTGACATTAAAGGGCCTTTGTTTAGCCACAGTTATCGCTACTCCACAGGCGGGTGATGTGAGCACATCTACGGCTATGCCACTGTGTGTTTTTATGAGTGTGCGTGTAACCATAATGTATGGAGTGAACTCTTGCAGACACCCTCAGCATGCAGAGCTGATTGTCACATGGGTTTGTGTGCATGTGCAATGTGGTTTGTTTATGTGCGAACAACTGAGACAACAGCAGTTCCACCAACAAAGCTCAGAGACGCAGAACAATTGTCCCTTTTGACGGCGTTTGTTTGTGGTGGTGGGGAGACAGGAAATGAGATCATGCTGAGGGATCCGTGTGCGCAAGGAGCTTATCGAAGAGCGGGTCCAGACCAGGAGGAGAATACGAATCACTTATTAGCCGACCTCGCTGGGCTTATGGAAATGAGGAACAGTTCATTCAGTGTGATGTATCAAAGCAAGGTAGAATCTGTGGTTACACCAGGCAATGCCATTTTCCCCCTGCTTTCAGTCTCTCTCAATCTTCTCCTTCCTCTCACTCACTCAATTCTACCCCAAAACTCTCTTACTGTTACAAAGTATCATTGTGAAACAGCTCATACCAAAGTAACCATTTATCACAGCTCAACTCTCCTTTTCCTCATACCTAAGATACCTTTCCTCTTATTTCACTTCGAGTTACAGTATTTAGAGCCTTCACGGAGGGTACAGAGTTGAACACTGCTATTGGTTGCCAAAACACCTCCTCTTTTCTTCCACACCTTGGTTTCTGGAAACTGAGCAGGCTTCCTTTTCCTCTTTGTTTTTGTACACAGGATCTTGCCGCTCCTCTTTTGGTGCATGGGTCTCTCACAGCACAAATCAATGTTTCTGTGACTACGCACAACCTCCCTATCCTCCAGCTGCCTCTCATCACTCATTCATTTTGGGCAGAAATGCTCCATGATTCAATTAATCCATCTCAGCCTTTGCTTTGTGGCCTAATGCAGACAACCCACACGCATATATTAGTACACAGACGCCCTTCATATTTCTTCCACACAATAAAAGGACAAGAGGGAAGAAAAAGGGAGATGGAGATCATACAGGTGCCTCACCTACAGCAGTTTGCATGCTTGATCTACAGGAGGGACAGTGGAGGTGAGGCCGGGGCTATGAAGTAGGGAGAATTACACTTAGATTCCAGTGGTGACATTTTCGCCTAAACGCCCTACAGACTTCAAAGATGTCTATTCAGTACATCCAGCATTCAGCGCCTAATCCATGGCTCCTTTGATAATTCTGTTTGGGTTTATTTTCGGGTTGCAGGCAGGGTGGAAATACAGAGGATGGAAGACAGAGATGGAAAGCGTAAAGATTGATGTCAAAGACATGAGCAAAGGAAGTAGAGAGCAAAGTTTGTGAACTTTTAGATAAACGAGCAGCAGACAGAGAAAAAAATTGGAGGATTCTAAATATATTCAGTCTCTCCTTCAATGTTCAGCTAACTGTGAATTAATCGCAATAAGTCAACAGAAGTCTGTCCTTTGACAGGCCTGAAAAATTTGTGGACTAATGCTAGCCATGCGGTGCTTTATCTGCAACACTCTCATCCAGCAGAGGAGGGGAAACAACATCTACTTTAGACCGGTCATGTCTGGCAAATACCAAATCCTGTTCCTGGGGAATTATGTTAGTTCAGGCAAAACACTGAAGTCGCATTTGCACGGGCTGATTAACATCGGCCATCATCGAATTCATACAGGTATTCGGGAAGGAATTTACAACCTAAATGATGTGACTAGTCATTTTTATTCAGCCGATACTGTCCTGCCAGCACCACCTACAACACCACCCTCTAAGGCATTGAAGCTTTTGGTATTGTTGACGGCACTAAGATCCAATGTTTGTGTATGTTTACAGCTACCTCCAAATTCTGTAAACCATAGCTCAAGTGTTTATACTGGTGTATTACTTTTCCCAGCATAGTTACAGTAAATGGTCAATTCATTGAAGCATGTGTCTTTTTTTTTTTTTTTTAAAGCATTGGCACATAATCTTATCCAGTACAATGGATCTGTGCATCATCTTTGATAGAAATGTTTATTTTTCGACTGTAAAAATGCCCAACTTCTGTATGTGCCTGAGATTTATCCTGAGATCCATGCTAAATATGGCTTTATGTAAATAATGAATACTAGCATTAATAGTGTACACTGTACATAATTATCAATAAAGGAATCAAGGAGGCGAAAGAAATTAATTTGTCCTTGTACAAACTGGGTTGCACAACAAAATTAAAGTTTGTAGTCCTTTCATGCTACACACATAATAGTACATACAGTATATAAAAAGGTAATTCAATTTAGAATAGGATAATAAAAAATAAAAATAGAGCAACATTTACAGTTATTTATATAAAAAATATACTGTACATTTACAAGTTTACACCCAGGAAATAATTCTGTGCAGTTTTTAAATTTTTTGTCTTGGTGAATGCAACAGGATGGCGATGATAATATGGTCAACATCTGGGAAAATATTGGTTAAAAAAAAACAACTCCTGCATCAGTGGGATCAGGTCTATGCAGGCAGAGTCGCAGACACTGCATCCATGTGTGGTTAACCTGCTTCCTTTGTCCTTCATTCTTTGTTTTCATCCCTCTGCCTCTCAGCTTAACTGAGACAGTAACACTGTCCACTTACAGTATACAAGCATAAGCAGGTAATATGCAAGAAATCACTGGCAGCTTACACTGTTGCCCTTCGTTATGTTAACCGACTACAACAAATAAGAGTCCTCTGTCTAAATTATCATTGCAATTACCCTCCGCAGCAAATACCTAGATAGAAAACCATCCGTTCATCAAATTATCATCATCATGCACGGCTGGCTAGCTTAAAGATATTAAAATCCTCCACTCTGCCGCTTTATCTGGAAGGTGAAGCGAGGTGTGGGCCAGTACATTTTTAGGACTGGTAATGACTTAAGGGGGTCAAAAGGATATCGGGAGCTGGCATGATAAATGAAGACACCAACCTGGGAACAAGCTTAATGACTTTTCCTGTGCAGGGAACTGGCTTGGTTTGACCCAGGAAATTTTACTGCACTGAAACAGAAAGGTCCAGGACTTCCTATCTGCTCATATCACCAGAGCCTCCTTTTAATTACAGTCAAAGTGAAGCATCATCGGGCAATGAAGAAAATTTTACCAACCTCTCTGAACCCCGACAAAGCAAACACACATGCAGCATGTGGTCGAAATTATTCTCGACAGTATGAGAGTTATGCTTTGTTACTAAAAATCTTTATCCCATCACAGTAGGACTGACTGAAAGGCAAACAAAAATTAATTAGAATTTTTAGCACTGAAGACACAAACATACTCGTTTGCCACTTTATTAGTTTATAATATCAGTCCTGGCTTACCAATTCATATTTTTATGCTATACACTAGATTTGCACTTTATTTAATTTCTTGTTTTAATTTCCTGTGTTTTATCCTGTAGCATTTTGTCCTTAAAGAGAGGCACCATTTAAAGTGTAAAACTTGCGACAAAAGGCAAAGTTGATGAGGACCCTTTCTTCTAGCTTTAGTAGACTGATGAACAACAATAAAAAAAAATACAAATCTCTTGTCTCCAACTGAGCACAAAGAACCTACATAAAAGTAATTTGCAGCGTTCAATTGGATTCATTTGCCTGGCACAAAACACAAAATAATAAACAGGGAATATAGACGTGTAGGGGGATCAAACACCTGTTCCTCCGAGGATCTTTATTTGGAGACGACTGAGCAGAAGAGGGGAAGCTGGAAGTGGGGGTTTAAAAGGATTCCATTACTGAGGTAAACAACCGTGACAACTCCCTTAACACCAGACAAACACTAATGCCACAGAAACACCAACAGTAGTTGTTTTTTTTTAAGAAAGTATGTATATAACTTATCACTCTCTTCTCTCAGGCCTCTTCTAGCTAGCGAGAAGAGTTCAGACGGTACTGTTTAGCAGTTGCTCAATAGTTTGCATATAACCAAGGGTCCCATATCATGGACTCAGCACAGCAAAGGTGGTGACCGTGTGTGCCTGTGGGTGTTTTCTCTCCTGAGCATTTCTTACTACCCTGTGACCTGCTCAAAAGCCACATAAAGCACCGGTATTAGTGCATATATGCAGGTTATACACATGGGTAAACCTGCTAAAAATAGCTGTTAGCCATTACCAGTATGCAAGTTTGCCTTTCTGTTTTACTTTTCTGGTGTGTCACGTTCAATGTCATGAACGTGCCAGAAAACAGGGAACAGTAGAGAGCAGCATTGAGGCAAGGGACAACGTTACAGTGGTTACTTTTTTATATCTTTTACTTTAGTCTCTCTTTGAAACTCAATGGGACTGAATGATGTTTGACACTGCTTGAATGAAGACAGATGGAAACTATTTATGCATCGTAGCATCACGCCAGAAAAGTTGTCCATCCAGGTGTCATGTGTCCACCCCTGCAGATTGGAGTTGGAACCTAAAAAATACTTTTGCGTATTGAAGAGTCAATTGCATGAATGCTGATTGTGCCCTTTTCCCCACTTAAGACAAAAGACAGATGTCAGTGGGTGTTAGTGGGTTTGGTCCAGTGTGAAAGGAGTATAACATTTGGCAAATACAAATACACAGGGAATAAAGAGGAGACAGAGACAAACTTAAAAGACATGTCACATCCTATCAGATGCCTGAAGGTCAACGGAAATGACATGCTGAGCTGTCAGTCAGCTGCCTATCAATGTGTGTGTGAGCGTGTGCTTAGGAGAAAAGCAGAGCCACAGATAGCATTTAATTGAAGGTTGAAGTTATCAGATAGCCTGCGACTCAGCTGTCAGTCAAGACGCAGTCACCACAGTGATGCTTCACAGCGCTCCGCACCACTGACGACATCAGGAAATGGCTGACTTTGAAGAACGGTGAGGGAGCGGGTAGACGGACGCAAAAGCGGACGGGATGATAGAGATGCAGGCCTAACACACAAACACATTTACAGACAGATGTGGGGCACACAGGCAAGCACACGCATATGCAGGCCAGAAGAGGGATGCACTTAAAGGAATTAGAGTAGAAGCATGCTGGCAAGGCAAGTTATTTTGGTAGAATTGACATGCTGCAGTGCATCCAGGCACTGGACAATCCAATTATCTAGTGGTGGTACAGAGCAGGGGACATGTAGATGAGACAAAGCCTTATCGAGTGAGTGTGACCTTGGCATGAGGACATAGCAGGTAAAGGTAAGTGGAAATTATGTTTTTAAATCAAAGTGGAAAGTGATAGGAAAGCAAGAGGATGGCAGGGGTCCCAAAATGACAAGAGAAGTTTGGAAAGAAGGAAAAGGTGGGGGAATAGCTTCTTATGTGCATGTTAGTATGTGCATAAACTTATGGCTGCTAAGGTCATCAGTGAGTCATTTCGGCCACCAGGGGGAAGCCTAATTAATTTAGTAGTTTTTAAGGCAGCTCATAAATACAATAGAGTTATAGGCCTGCTCTATGCAGAGCACCATAACAAATCGAGCAAAGGGAACACAAGGGTCATCTGAGGATGCCATACTAATAAATTGTTTGTGTGTGTCATCCCATTCATGTCTTTACAGCCATAGGTGGCAAACACTGTTCAACACATTTTCACAAATCTCCCTCACTCTTCTATAAAGGTATATTTACAGGGTTAGCACAAAACCCATTAACAAACATGTACGCAAACACACACAAAAAAAAAACACTACCGTGAAAAAAGCATACCTACAGATGATGTCACAACAAAAAAGGAAAGGTTTTGGCCTTATATCTTTAAATAGCATGTTCTATTGAGACTAGATAATTTCAGGAAGAAAACCACAGAATCAGACATGCCCTTAAGCCTATAAGCAGTCATTTGTTGTTGTTTCAACTAATTGACCACACAGGGTCAGTCCTACCACATATACACTTTCCCTTTAAGTGTAGAGAATGTTTATGCATATTATTCTGGTTTTCTCTCATAATATACAGCATATAAGCAAATGTAGAAATAAAGTAATAATTAATAGCAAGGATTAATAAGCAAATAAAAAACATAAACATAAAGAAATTGACACACAAAAGCAAGTCCCAAGAGCACTTATGTGATTCTCACAGCTAATTAGGGGGCAGTCCATGAACTGAAGTCCTGTTGCTCGAGATGAAAGGTGAAAGCCTGCTTTGTGGTTGGTTGATTTAGCTTGAGTTCAGAGGCTGGGTCTGGTCTAAGGGTCGGAGCTAAGCTGATCCCAGCGAGTCCCTGGTGCCCTTTATCAATTCTGTCAAGGGGAAAATGCAATCCACGCCTGGCTAGGCCTTGCTCGGCTCTAAAGTGTCTCTTATCCTTCGTCACCTCCCCCCATTCATTTTCTCACAGCAAACTGCTGGGATTATGAAGAGAAATGTTGCTCGACAAGACGTGACACAACCATTCATGTGTATGCCCAAAGATTACCATGAGGACAGGAAGGTGGCTGACTGACTGTGGTCACAACCTTACACATACACACACTACAGGGCTCTAAATATCGTAGACACAAACTAGAGGTCAACCAATAGTGAATTTTCAAAGTTTGATATAATGATAATTTGGAGCAGGAAAAACCCGATAGCAATCTTTTGACTTAATTAGAAACTCAATGTCAAAGTAATAAATTCCTAAATAAACAAATGTGGATCACTGTACATCAAACTCAAAGTATTTTTGGTACTCAATATCCAACTCAAAGTTATTAATAAATAAATATGGGAAAGACCAAACTAACCCTACAAATCTAGGTGGTGAGAGCAATTTTAATTTTTTGAGCCATTTTTCCTCAAAGTCAGAAAATCCAGTTGTGAAGTTGAATGGTGGAAGCAGCACAGCCATGAGCCAACTATCGGAGCCAAGTTCTCCTGATGCTCTATACTATACTGATTAATCAGCCAAACTGACTAATTGGTCTACCTCCAACACAAACACGCCTGTCATTATTCAGAGGAAAGCACTAAGGAGTGAGTGAGAATGTACTACAGAAAGAGAGAAACAACGTGTCCTCAGCACTGACAGGTATCTGAATTACACTGAATTATTGGCGGCTGTAATTCCAGTGATGACACACCAAAAAGATGCATGGCCTAAGGCAAGAGGGCTTGTGTTTTGCTCAAGACATTATTTGTTTGCTGGTTCCGGGGTATGTATTAGTCCCGAAACAATTAAGGAAAACGCAGCAATATTATTGGTACTGCCATAGTGCAAGATGTGTAAACTAGCCACTTACATCAGGGTACTCTTTGACAGGCACAAACAGTTTTTCCTGCAGGTGGACGATGGGTCCCATAGGCTCAGGCAGCTCCAGAGGGTGTCTGTCCACAAGGCCATTCACTGTGTCACTGTACATGTCTTTACGGACTCTGTTGATCTCTGAAACACAAAAACAAAACTGTGGTAAGCAGCTGAATAACAACTGTACAATCAAACATTTATTTTACTTTGTATTTGATATATCACTGTCATATTGATTTTCACCTCTGGGCAAAGGCTTAACGTTGCATATAAATCTTTGTTGTAAAAAAAGAAAACAACATAAATTTGTCAAGTGCCTTTAGTATTGTTTGTAATTTATTGCTAAACAATTGTGTAGGTTTGTTTTTGGAGAATACAAAAAAAAAAAATTATCATACCCTGTGTGTGTAAATGTATGACAGTTGTGTATGAATGCTTCTTAATACCTGCAGGAAATAGTAATTTTTCTAAATAAACTGCTCTGACTAAAAACAATGAAGGTGTGTTATTTTATAGATGAGACAAAAGGGCTGCATTATTAAGGGGTTAAGAACACCTTCTCTCCTTTTTGCCTGGTATTCCCCTGTGGCTGTTGGCTAATAAAGTAGCCTGTGCAAGTAACTGGGCAGGAGAAGAGATGCAGAGAATCGTTCAGGCTCAGGTACATGCCTTCAGATCTGATCCCTCTGTCAGATAAAACTAATGGACCTCGATCTCTCTCTCACACACACACACACACACACACACACACACACACACACACACACACACACACACACACACACACACA
>JBBPCS010000374.1:5500541-5529940 GCA_037974645.1 Hollardia meadi | reverse complement strand
CACACACACACACACACACACACACACACACACACACACACACACACACACACACACACACACACACACACACCAGAGACTTCCGCTCCAACGCTCCCTCTCACCTCTAATTCACACATAGAATCCCACTTTGACTGCCTCTGTATTTCACTCCAATCCTGCATGTCTGTGTGCGTATACAGTACGTGAGTGTGTCACAGTTGGATGAGGATCGACAACTGCAGTTGTAACATCCATTAATAGGGGGCGCAAACTTTTTGTCTTCTCACGTTTGCCATGACTATGCGAACAGTCATGCCACTACTTAACCAAAATGTTAATTGGCAGTAAAGGGTAGGAGAAACTTGATCGGAAAAGATGGATTTTTCAAAGATAGTTTGAATGTGAAACAGCTGAAAGAAATAGTAGGGCTGGGTGAGGCCTCCAGGAATGATTTGCGGTGTGGAGGGGCGGGGGGGAAGGTGTGTGGAGCAATTTCCATCTCTCATGAGACTTTCGAGCAGTTGGGAGCTCTATATTAAACTCTAGCTAGGGAACCTGACACTCAACTTAGATGCCCTTAGTAGAGCATGTCTGACCTCTAAGCCTCAACCTTAAGCTGAAGCAAAATTAGAAGGTGGGTCAAACTTGCATTAATACGTTTTAGTGTAGTTTTAGTTAGAATTAGTGTACACTTAATTTTAAAAAGGAGTTAAAAAACATAAGACACTCGCAATGAAATCAGTTTCCAGCGATTTCCTGTTGAGCTTAACCTGTTTTCTCTGGAAACTGTCAATAAGAGACTGACAAATGTGTGATGGATGGGCTCACAGACACGGACAAGGATACACCTCAACATCTGGCCTGCAGCTGCATGGACAACACCTGCGGGACAAATCTGAACTGTACAAACAAGCCATGAGACTCAGCCCAAAGCGATTCCTTCCCAAACAACATGATCTCAGCACTCTGGTCCAAACACTCCCAGTCCCCCTGTCTAAAGATTAATTCATCCTCGTGGTATCTAGCTAGGAAGACAGATTACATCAGTCCTCACCGACACCAGCAGCTTCAGGCCACATTCTGGCTTTATGTATGAATGGAGGGGTTTGGCAGTGACACATCATACAGGGAGGCGATTGAGACAGCACAGCAGAGGGAGTCATGGGAATATGAAAAACGGGATAGTTACTTGCAAATGAGTGTGTATCTAAACAAACCACCGGTGTGCTAAGCATGTGTATAGGAGCCATCAACGATGCCATTGTTCTGTAGGTTAGAAAATCAGTTCTCCGCATAGACCTTACAACAGAAGCAAAAATACTTTATGCTATTTGTATCCAAGAACATTCATCCTTCAGATAACTAGAGAAAATAAAAATAAGTGTGCACATGTGACAATGGTACCCAACAGCACCCCTCCTCATTCTAATTTCCTCTTGCTGAAATGCCACATTAACATAAGGGGGCCGTGCAAGGCCATCAGTGGAGACATGCGGCATTTGACAACCTCTAATTTCAGTGCCGCAATTCTTTTCTGAAGCGCTGCGCTCACCTAAAAATTACCCCCTGCCTTGCACGGCCAACAAAATCATTTGTCTAGCTGTCCACCCCGGCAGGAAACACTGATTTTGTAAGAAAGACACAACAAAGGGAAACTGAGGATTACTATCTTGGAGAGTACAGACAAAAAGAAAACTATGACTATCGGCTGGAGTAAGACAAGGGTAAGCTATCAAATGAGAACTTTTCATGAACTTTGGCATTAAATTGCAAATAAATGTGGTGTATGTGAGTGTTTAACAGCTCAATGAGGAGGCAGCAACAGATCCTGTTACTCCCCTTCAGCCATCTCTCAGCTTAGTGTGTGCCATCCACAGCCTGACTCAGCAAACCACACAAATAAACAGCACTTTCAGTCAAAGCCATCTATTTACATGTGAGGGGTGACTGCGCACACACAGCCACCGTAAGAGAGATCATTATATCTCTATTTAGTATTTTGCCCAGACATCTGTCAGGAAGAGACAAAAATCAGCCTTGAGAGTAGTTGGAGGGCAGAGTGGAAGAAGGTTTCATGAGAAAAAGATAGAGGAAGAATTATAACCACAGTGCTGAACAAGCACAGTTCAGTAATATTCCTCTTGACTTGCACTGCTCTTTTCTGCCTCAATTTAAGTTCCACATTTTATCCTCTTTTGTTTCTCTCAATGTCTGCCCTTTCTTCTCAAATCTGCAGCGGAAAAAAAGAAAATGTCACAGGCTGTGGCTGCGGATCCATCTGCCCTTTGTAAGCTCAAGCAAAGAGATGGTTTCCCCTCATCTTCTTTGGTGATCTTAGCAATGGGAAGAGATGGGCACCGAGAGGGGAAGGATGTGGGTGAGGAGAACAGCAGGTAGAGGGGCTTTGGGAGAAAGTGGACTGAGAAATATGGGAGAGGAAGTGGCTGTAACGATGAGAGCCAAGAATCAAAGTGTGGCGTGGAGGTGGGATGTTAAGTGTTCAACTAAAAACACAGACAACTAACCAAACACCATCAAATGAGGAAGACTGAGATGCTGTTGAAAGCTCTAGAAAGTTAGTATGTAGACATTAGGTTTTTATTTTGGGTCAAACTTACAAAGATCCTTGCATATTGGCACCAAGACAATAGTAAGTGAATACTTTAAAGATACAAGGATATATGGATACTTTTTGCTAAAAACCTGTAAAATTCTTAGCTTTACAAAAATTTTATTTGCTGATCAGCAAAAGAAAAAGTGTTGGCTTCATGTTATGAGGCTCAAAAGCAGTATGTCTAACACTCTTTATAATTAGCTTTTTTGCTTCGCTCCTACCACTGATGATTGCTTCTTTAGCAGGGAGACCATCCCTAACATACCAAAGGTTACAAGATAAAACAGCACTGTGTGGTATATGGTCAGATTTTTTGGCACACAAAGACTATATTACACCTTGATAAGGCAAAGCCGAACTAGATCTAGGCTGGAAAGTCTGGTGCACAAGGGAGGAAAAGATAGAAAGGACAAAGAAAAACAAAATGAAGTGCATCACATCTGAATAAGTGATATGTGACAGAGGCAGCCACCGTGAACTTGGCACCATGGGATAGGGACACTTCTCATTTATTTACCCAGTCTGATGCCAAAAACATGGTCACATAGAAGCAGCTCTGCAGAATCAAGGGAAGCAGTCCATAAGAAGATTAGATGGGGAGAGGAAAAGCATGAGATGAAAGAATAGCCGCATGAGTTAGGAATATTTTAGAATGTTGCAGCCCCTCCTATTTAACACAATCTAATAAATGTAAACACAGCATGAGGACAAACCTGGGGAATGGCGTGGAGCAGAGATCAAAGAGAACAGTGAAGCGATATGTAGAGGGCAGAGTAAAAGTAAAAACAATTGAGTAGTTCAAAAGGACATTCTGCATTCAGGTTTATGATGAAAATGAGACGAAGAGGATCAGCTAGACCCGCTCCTATAGAGAATGGGAACAAGTCCATTAAGAGCCCAAAAATAGACCTGCTCCATAACTGCTTTGTCCTCACCCTGTAGCTCAGAGCAAAATGTTCTCTGACCATACAGAGCACATCTGGCTATTTATGTGTAATGTGTGTGTGTGTGTGTAAGACCAAGAGAAAGAAAGCAAAAGAAATGTAATGGGTGAGTAATCACTTTGATCAGCTTTGCCCGAGGAAAGCAGCTTTAGACGCCTTGCGATGCCTGGTATTAGGCTGATAATATCTGGCACCTGAAACAGATTGAGTGTAACACCAATTAATCTTCAAGCTAAAATGATCAAATGTTCAACTCTGCAGAGAGACTGAATGAGTCCTCCCTATTTAAGGGGTTTTAAATCAAAAACCTCCAGTGTTCAAAATCACGCCACCTTTTCTTGCTTGCACATGCATGCATGCTTAATTCATGAGTTTAACAGGTGAAAAAAAAAGAGGCTCAGAAGCAGAGATAAATATAGACATAAAAATGTGGTGTTTGTGTCCAAAAAACTACAGCAATCACAGATACACCTAAATGTGCTGATGCTGAGTGAAACAAGACTGAGGCGAGGAACAAGCCTTTTCACTTTAAAGCTGTGCACTTTAGCAATCACAAAGCCTGGGTACCCGTTGCAAGTGAAAGGATTTGGGTGTTTAATGCATTCCTGCCCTTTATTCACGGCACAGACGACTTTATCCAAGGCGACACTCCACTTCAACAGTTTAGGGGTTTGGCAGGCCAAGCATATGAAAGACGGAGGTTTCTTTTAAAGCAAAGAGTAGAAGTATAGTGTGCATTGGTGGGGGTGACTGAGCCATGAAAACGTATGCATTTCTGGGTCTTATCGTCAACTAACAGCTGCCTACCCCTTCTTTCTCTTTGTGGAGGGAATGCTTCTTCATGCTTCCGTCTTACTTTTACTTACTAATCTTTAAGAGTAGGCCTACACTGGACAATCTTTGATGTTAATGCACAAACTACTACTACTGCTGTTAATGATTATTCTGTATGTTCAGCTTAGTTAAGAAATACATGTGTATTTGAGTTCTTACAAAGAAGCTACCAGGTTTAAGTTTGAAATATCCTGTGTTTAGAGTTTGCATTAGGGAATTTTGATGTTAACAATGATACTTGTCATTGTTTACAATTTACCAAATCCTAAATGTAATACATTTAATACTAGGAGTGAAATAGTACAATAATCTACACTACACTATAGTACACCAATCATAAAATGTTCAATACAGGATACTGTGTTTGGTATGTGACTTGTTTTGTTTTGTTGGCCCTATGAACCAAGGCATTATAGGGAAAGGAAGATTATGGTTTCCCAGTAAGTAATTGCAACACTGGACAAGCAAGAGTACATTAGACAAGAACTCTGGATCAACATTGTTCCATCCAATTAAGGCAAAGACATGTCTCTTGAAATGGCACACTCCAACTCATTTGCGACAGCATTACCCAAGTGTGTCTCTTACTTGCAGAAGTGCATGTCGTTCTCCCCATGGTATCCAAGCAGCAGCGAGAAGAGGAAATGAACAGCATAGGAGTGTTTAATGCTGTGGATTTGTGGCTGTATGCACTCGAAGAAAACACAAAGGTCTTGAGCACCCCATGATAATGTTTATTCACATTCGAATAGTTTCGTTATTCAGCTGGAGCAGAACAGACATACTGTCTTTTGTTGTCATCTGATTACTCATTGGATATCTTTTTTTTTAGCACAAAACTCCCCGTTTGTGTTTCCCTTCAAAGTGTTTCCCTGCTAATGTAGCAAAGGGATAGTAACACAAAGCTTATTTTGTACAGGAAAAAAACACTTGATTTGACAAACCCAGACTGCTGAAGCATCATATTAGCTTTGGGTGAACGTTTGGCACACAATGGCATTTTGGCACAGTCCACACAGTTCCTGCATCCTGACATGATATGGATATCAGTGCTGGCCCCCACAGGCTGAGGAGACCAAATGGCTCTAGAATGAAATGAAGGTGCTGTTTGCTGACAGTCAGAGGGAGAGGGTTGTGTTGTGTGTAAGGGATTTTCCTCAGGCAGGCTTGGTAAAAAGTTCCTGCATCAGGTCTTTAAGAAGATAGGCCACTGAATAAACAAGTGGCATAATAAGGTTTCTGGATTCTCTTCTCCCTGTGCCAGGTAAAAACACCAAATTATAGAAAAACATACACACATGCTTACTCATCTCATGGGTAAAAAGCAAGCCAAAACACAGAGGAACTATTCTTTCATCCAAATTGGAAATTGATTGTTGATGCAATCTACACCAATAAAATGCTTATACACATGTATACTGTGGTTTGCAAAAAGCATATACATGCTGGGTTTGCAGTCAATGTACACATGAACGTTTATATACCATAACTGCCTCTCCAAAAGCGGCACGTTACGCTCTCTGATCATCAATAATGAGCTGACGCTGCCTGAAAACGAACACATAGATAACGACTTGTATAACATTTAGCTATGGTCCAACAATGCACAGGAATGTGTGCGCCCCGACACAAATTTGAGCACATTTTGTACATATAAAAACATACACCCAACTAAAACATTAAAAACACCCACACATGCAGGAACTAATGAGCTTTTGTGTTTGTAGGCAAGGCTCTCCTGAGAGAGAGAACCCACAGAAATAACACACGGAAGGAGGGGGGAAACTGCCTTAGAGAAAAATCCGCTAAACAAATACAGCAGGAAACAAGCAGGAAATTGTGCTACATCTCTCCTCTACCTTGCTTTACGAGCCACTGTCACCTATTTATTCTACTGACAAAGAGACAGAGAAAAAAACACAGATTGTTCTCTATTACACATCAACCCCACACTCTCCCTTGACGCGTACTGGTTAAATATTTTACCATGATGACTGACAGCAGTGAAAACTGGTGCCACAAAGAGGTAGATAGTAAACAGCAAACAAAAGAGGGAATATTGTTGACTTGTTGAAATCAAGTTTGGTCCATCAAATAAAACCATGAGGTGACCACAGCCTTACATTCTTTATTAGGTCAGAAACATTGAGAAGCTGGACACAGAGTTTTCCTCCTCCTCCTCTCTGCATGAACCCCTGACAATATTTACACTAAATGCAGAATATGTAGGTGTGGTGACGGCAAGAAAAGCAATCAGCAAAGTCATTAATCATAACTGGTGGCAAATGCAATGCTTTCTGGGGCTGTCACTGTGACAAGAAGTGCCAAGCTGAATGTGGCTTTCTGTGGCTGCTGGCAGCAATGGTGACGGTGTGCTACAGGAACGTGTCATTGCACGTTAGTTTGGTGATTAAACAAAACAAACACACACTGAAGACAAGGAGAGAGGGGCCCAAAGGAAAGGCGGAGCTGAGGAGAAGTGGGAAAAAAAGTAGACATGCCGATGGAGTACAACAAAAGGGACTGAATACACTGGAAATTATTTTCCATACACATTGTTTCCAGAAAAAAATACATTAGCCTAGATTGGAAAACATTTTTAAAAGGTAGTCCTACATTTAACGAAATGCCTTAACTTTTGCACAAAAGCAAATGGTGCATACAAAACAAAAGTTACTGCTTGACTAGAGTTCCTATTGTCACTTGTCAACTCCAGCACCAGCAGTGACAGATGAACAGGTGCAGTGCTTGTCCTGGAAAACATGGCTCAAAAGCAGGCCAGTTAACTGAGGCTTGAGAAAGCAATATGATGCCAATTTTGAGATCATGATAATAAGTGAGGCAAAGTCATTAAACAACTGTCACGCGGCCATGAAATACAGTGTTATGAAATGTCCTAAGATGGTGAGACGGTGAGAGAAAGATGGTCTTAAAGTTCTAGTTAACAGTCAGAAAATCTTGCTGTGGTCCCAAAACTGGCAGTAGAAAAGAGTGTTGGTATGTGTCTGAAAAAATAAATTATACAATGGAAATTACTATGGTTGCCAATGAAGTTGCCAAAACTCTTCATCCGCTGGTTAATGCCAGCTGTCTTTGGGATGATAAAATGGACGTAGAAAGACTGGCAGGCCATTTTTTTGTTGTGTGTTGTTAATGCTAAGGTAAGAACAATGATTTATTAGAAGATTCCAAATTAAATATAATGTTTATGGATTTACCCCATACAAATTATTCATAGTAAACATTTGGCAAGACAAAATAAGTAGTAATAGTAAAAAAAAAAATTAAAAAAAAGCAGCATCAGACAGTTCTAGGGTAAATAATTCACACGATCCCCTAAAAAGTTGTAGCTCAACCACATCTTATACTCCTTACTCACTACACCACAGTGAAATGACTGATTTAGACAGTATCTGGTGAGCCATTAAGAGTTCAGACTAAAATTAGAACAAGGGATCATCACATTTGATGATGTTTAACTGCTTTATGGGACTGTGTGTCAGTAGAGGGGGCAAGCTGGCAGCTCAATGAGCCATAGGAGTGCCAGTTTTGTGCACTCAGTGGGGTCTACCATAGGGTGAGGTGAAACTGGCAGGAAGGGCTGGCTCAATACTGAACCATAATGGCTTACTCTTAATGGTTGCCGCAAGGGGCCAACGTTCATTACTCTCTGCGTGGGGGGACTTTCGAAAGGATCCTGGGGTGAAATTTGGGAGTGCATGCACACTCGCACACATTTGAACTTAAGGGAGTCACTCCAAGGCGAGAGCAAGGCAGACAGCTACAGAAACAGTTTTCTTTCCTTCACACACTCCCAGAGATACAATTCGCTTACAGGAAGCACCAGGGAGGGTTCGTGGGGTAGTTAATAGAATGCTAAAAGCTTTTTCTTTGAGTAGTTTCATAATATTGCTAATCATTCAGTGATTGCAAAAATACTCTAATGCAGCACAGCAGAAACTAGAGTTCTCTGTTAATACATCCTCTTTCCTTGGTTCACCGTTTAAAGCAGCCCAATACCCTAGCTCTACCCTACCCTAGCTCAGCTGAAACCGCTAACCTAATGCACACAAATGCAGACTCAGGCTCCTTTTAAAATACCAAGCAAAAATGGAGTATTTTACTGCTGCTTTTGCCATCTAAAGAGGGAGAGATATAGCATTAAATTAGAAGCCACAGCAATATTCATTTAACAGGCTGGCTTTAAGTCTCATAAGTTGAAAATGGCTTTACAATGATGAAAGAAAAAAAAAACAGCATACCTCAACTGAGCTACAGTACAAGGAAAAAGCCCACCATTTACTTCCATGAGAAATAAACTGTATCCAAGTAGTTCCACACGTACTAAGGGGGAAACTGGTGGATTAATGAGTATGAATGCAAACACACACTCAAAGCATGAACAAAGCATGCATGCAAACAGCCAAACAGATTGTTGGTTCTTCTGCATCTCATGGGAACTCATTTCACAGACTTTACCTGCCAGTGAAATCAGGCAGATAAATAAACGCGAGACCTGAGCTGTGCTGCACGGTGCTACTCAAAAATCCCTTTCTCACTCTACTTTAACATGTTCAACTCTACTTTCAGTGTTCTAATGGATGTACACATGCACTACATCTAGAAATACGGCTGTTTTATCTAGTGAGGCTAAAGGCACACACAAACATGCATCCTTCCGCACTTGCACAAGCATACACACACACCCACAACAATGCAGTAGACGCTATGTAAAATGAAGCGGAGGATGCATGCTGAGAGCTCAAAAAGATGTGAGAATACGAGATAAGGAATGGGAAGAATAACAGGATGAAGAGTCAGGATGCATGCTGATCCGGTGCATGTCTGTAGACTTAAGTGCAGTCCTTGGCCCCCTTTTGTGTTGACTGCTGCCCTGGAGCCATTCCCTGTGGCCAATGAAAAGGGGGAATCCCTTTCCTTAGTCCACTAACTGGAGGGGCCTGAAAAGATTGGCAATTCCTGTTAGTTGTCAGGATATAAGGAAATACTATGTCCCAGAAGGGTGACCAAAGAGTTAGGCAGAATAACTGTTGGCTTAAACTGTAGTCCAGCAATCAGAAGATCTAAAAGCGCTGAGCACTACTAATCTATTAGACACATTTTAACAGTACATCTTAACCCCACACACAGCTGCCCTGTCTGTCATGCAACAATGCCAGGAAAGGTCCAACTGTCAGGAGAGGAAACAAGAGAGGAAGAGGAAGGAAGGAAAGGCTCTGGCTGTCAGTGTGACTGGAGAAGATAACACACACTGTGCTTCCTGTCCCCACCCCTGTAACTAAGGAGACCACAGTGCTCACAACCAATAGGGAAGGAGGGAGAGAGAATAATTCCTCAAACTCCCCACAATCACTTCAAAAAATGTTGACTTTATGACTCTGTGATCTAAACTCTTCGCCTAAATCTATAAAATTTTTGTCTGATCCAAAGGGATAATTTACCAAAGCTTAAGAATTATCTCAAATATTCTGAATTCACAGGAAAACAGCACTTTCAGTGGGATTATCAAGTCTACTGACAGAAAACGAAATGGTTAACATAAAACACTGAACTTCTTGATCTTGATGTCTTGACCTAAATGGAGCGAAATAGGAGATTGTAACATTCAGGTGGGTTATTTCCATCAGTTAAACACTGCCAAATGGCAACACAGAGAAAGGATAAGACATGGGCTGAATTTTTACAATAAACCTTCTATATTCGCTGTGGCTCTAGTGATTTTTGGCGAGGAACAGAGGGGAGCAGCAGGAGCCTGCCAGAAGTGTAGTATTGAGAATGTCAACAAACAGATTGGGGGAAAAATCCCTTTATTGGGGGAAAAATCTCTTTATTTAATGTGTTTGGTAGGTGGTGAAGTGACAGAATGAGGGACCACCACATTCCTTTCCTTCTCATTATCAGGGAATCAGTTCTTGATTACAATAAGAAAGCATTGATGCCACAAAACAGAGACAGAAGCAAAGAAAGTAACAACTGCCTTCAAGTATGTTTTGTTCGCAGTCAACTTCAGTCCTATTTTCTGTAACAAAAAGACAGCCATACACCGTCACATCATCTATCCAGAGAGCAAAGTTAAAACTGCACAATTCCCTGTAGCAGCAATGGGGGTTTTCAAGGCTCAAAATGAGAAAAAAGTTGGTACCTCAAACACCTCATCTACTGCTGAAACTCGATTTATTCAGAGCAACAATTAATGTGAACAGGCAGATGTGCTAGGTCCCCCATGCCTTATCTTTCCCAGCTATTTTTCCTAGCTAACAACTATGATTCAATAATCTGAAACACGATCATTGACAAAACTGATTTTTTTGTGTGTGTGTGTTAATACATGCTTTAAAATGTTTAAATAAATGGGCTATAGTTCAAATATTACAAAGAAATGTTTTCTTTGTTATAATCTAATTCAATCAAACAACAGCCCTACAATAACACTTATGCGTCTTATCATGTTTAGCTGTAATCGAGTTGTTCTTGTATCCCAAAAGTTCTTAACCATAATAAATTGAGAAATGTGTGTTAATTAGCTAGCGTATATCCGCTATGTTCACCTTTGCAGTTGAAATTATAAGTGACTAAGTTGTCACAATACCAGAATTTTAAACATTGATACTAGTATAAAAAATTACACTCGTCACATAGCAAAGAGGGTGCTTAAATTCCTTAAGCAGAAAAAAATCATACTAGACATACTGTAAGTTATAAACACACAAAGAGAAATATGTTACATCACGAGGTGTATGTGTAGGACCATCCCCAGGCACAGGGCCTGCTGGGGCTTGTCGCTACCATCTTAAGTTCAACTCCAACAGACACTGTCCCAAGGTGTGAAAACAGACAGACTAGGTTTGGGTAGGTTTCCGATTTTACCAGTCCAGTATACGAGCTTAAACCGGTTTAATTTTAAACAACCCGACTAAACCGGCATTTGTTAGGTGTAGGTGGAGAGAGCATGCGAATAGTTAGAAGAGGCCCTGGGATAACCAATTAGCTCAGCACTATGGGATGCTGCTTCCCTGTTGTGTTGTTGTGTTACTAGAGTTGAAGGTGGGCAGGTTATGCTGTCTAACATTAGTTTACATGCTCGTACTTCAGTATAAAGCCGTGTTTTGATCCGCTCTGTGTCATATTTAAAGCACTCTAGTGTTTCAATGGACAGAAACCCTTCATTTCAAGGCTTTTACTGTGAAACATTAGCAGGAACGATTGGTGGAAAATTCACTGACTTGCCGTCTTTTCTCAAGTTGCACTCAGCTAAAGTGTTATTTTATTTATTATTTTGATGTTGAAATTTAGAAGAATAAAAATTAAATGGTTTGTGTGACAAACAAAAATACAATGTGTTACAGTTGTTTTGATGGGCTGTGGTGCTGTTAACATGCTTGTTCTACTCTTGCTAGAGCGGCTGAGTCACTAGCAACACCTAGTGGTAAAGGTTGGTATACTGGTCCAGTCCGGTTCGGTCTATGGCCCAATATCAAACCGGTTTGAACATTTTTAAACCGGCCCAGCCCTAACACAGACTGACATCACAGCTGTTGTTGTGTCTTTGTGCCAGCTCTTCATCTTCACAGCCAACATACCAGTTTTCAATGATCTGAATCTTACTACTTCAAACGCCTACTCTTGTAAAACATAAATAAGACATACAAGAAATGTGCAAATATCTGGATGGATATGTATGGTCTGCCAGAACTTCAATTGTTCGGCAAGTATCCAAGGACGGATTGTGAGCAAGTGTAGGTAATTGTAAGTTCCCAACCATCAGATCTGCTCTTTGGCTGTGTGTTTGGTCTAGTTGTCTGGTCCTGGAGATCATCCATTCGATCCGTTTTTTTGTCTGCCAAATGATGTTGAATGAACCATTTAGAGCATTTAAAAAACAAACATTTTGGAGGGGCTGTAACAACTGGGTCAGAGTGCCACACATGGAGGAGAGTCACTGTGATGAACCAAGCTCCCACTATGCTTAAGTCTTTTAACATCAATCTGCGTCAAAGGGTGTTAGGACTTATTTTTTAAATTGCAAGTGCATATACATGTGCACAATTACAGCCAGCAGGTGCAGGCATGTTGTTCTCTACCAACCGTTTTCAGCCTGGGAGTGCTCGAGTGAAAAGCCAAGCGCATACCAGGGTCCTGAGCACAGACAGTAGGAGCTGAGCTGATGCAAACCGACAGACCACGTAGCAGGCCTTTAATGTCACCACTGGTCCTCACATGAAAGAGGCAATGTAGCCCCAAGGCTGAATGTTTTGCCACACATACTTTTATACGAGTAGGAGAGGAAAACTGCAAAAGAAAAAAAACAAATGGAAGAAACTGGAGATGAGAGAAGAGAACAGAAAGACAGAGGGAAAAAGATGGTGACGGGAAATGTAGAGTCACTCTGCTAAAATAAATAGGTAGAAAAGCAAAGCCAGGAAAAATGACTCATTACCCTTTAGGAGAGCAGATATTGATTTTCTCCATTGGAAAACACTATGACAACGATAGAAGACAATATAAAATAAACAAATGAGAGGGACGCATGTGCAGTACATATGTACGACAGAAAAGAAGGAAGTAAGAGGAAGAAAGCAAACTGTGTGTGTGTGTCTTGAGTGCAGACAGGGAGAGTAGGATTATATGCATGATGATGAGGGAGGAGGAGCAGAGATATAACCGAGGTTTGGCTCATCGAAAGTGTCAGACGTTCAATAAAAATAAGGTTGCAGGAAGAGCTCCCATCACAAACACCCTAAAACATGTCAGACAAATACTCTCCAAGAAAGCAGAGTACGGGTGGAACAGGGAGAGGAAGCAAAGGATTAGACGGGACAGACAGAGCCAAGTCCATCTCCCGGTATACTAGTCTTCACCTTAAGGTGTCAACAACTGCTGGCACCTTGCTCATGCCCACACCAGTCTCCCCTGCTGTGTCAACACACTGTCCATCCCCAGGTGCCTTTAAACTTTCCTAGAGGAACTGTCACATTTACAATAAATTCTGCAATTTACCCACATAATGTAGATGATTAGAAACATCCAATCCAATCTCCAAACAATAGCGATTTGAGTCAAATCACTACGTCACTAAAAACACTGTGCTTCATGTCAGTGAGCTTGTCCTGGCATGTCCCGTGAGAAAATATACACACCAGACAGGAGCAGCGTTAATCTCATCCAAAACTACAATAAAAAAACACCTTGTAAGTCTTTTAAGAGCAACATTCCTATGTAATGACACTGGGCTGAGATGGAGGAAATGCTCAAGTGTAAACAAAGGCAGAGAGTAACAGCTCAACTGTGCCAGCTGGTTGTGCATTCTGTCGCAACTTCTTTTACCTAAATCAGGAATTGTGTGAAACATGGCAGAAGGAATGACTCTGCACACCTGTAAGTTACTGTCAATGTCACTTCACATTTGTAGTCTATTCACTAACCAACTGTAAGCTAGCCAAAGAATATTAGCCACTGGTGTGAGCCAGACATCTGGAGTCAAGAGGTGCATCTGGAGTTCAAGTCCCACTAATCATCAGAATCATAGTTGGGGTCAGGGGGAAATAAAAATCAAAGTAATGTTTGGTTAGGGATGTTCTTGAGTGGGTCTCCAGAATGAGGACAGATCCTGGCTTTTTAAAGGGATTGCCACCTGCAAGATCCAGGACAAATCCTGCATTTCGTATGAAGGTTATCAAACAAGACAACAATGCATGCCAGTGGGGCTGGATTGTGGAGGCTTTATTTTGGTGTCCACGAACACTACTAATTTAAACGACATAACCACCATGCCACATTGCCTTCCTTTGTTGCTAGAGCAGAAAACAACATTTTGTTTTATAGGTTAGCAACCTGAGATTTTGATTGATTGCAGCACCACACCAACGCATGTTGCGTATTCATCATATACTCAATAAAATGATGTATACATCATTTCATTCACTGTACACTAATATACAGCAATGATTACAAGGAAATGGCTTGTAATTGGCTTTACTTGCTATCCTGCAAAATACAAAAGGATGTATGGTCACAGATCCACACACACACAATATACCTTAAGTAAGCATGTTAACATTCCCCTGTTCATTTGGTATGAATCTTTATAGTGAGAATGGCTTGAGTAGACAACAAAAATATAGAAAACAAACTTCAGAACCTTTCATCAACATGCTTATGTTGCCTCAACTATTACCAGCCAACCACTCAACTGTGAGAGCAACATGGATAGATGGGTATAGATGGGAGGGTCTTGAGTTGCATAAACCGTATCACACAGTAGCTTGACAAACGCTACATTTATCACTGTCCATTAAACTAAGACAATAAGCCAAGTCATAATTGCAATATGTAAAAATACATTGAAATGTGTTGGGTCTGTTTCACGGACAGCACTTGTGTGCATACTTCTATGTGAACTGGTAGGAATGACCCAATGAGTGTGTCTGGTTCATTAAAGCACAAAAAGCCATTGTGTATCATTAGCTGAGGGGGAGGAAGGGAGAGACGGGGGGGAGGAGTGTTGAGCTGAGGGAGGGGTCAGTGACCTTCCTCACAACCATTCAGATGACCTAATTCACAGCACATAGGAATCCTCTGTCTCCCCCCACTGTTCTTTATCACATTCACCATCCTCCCCTCACTCGACAGTGTTGCTTGCCTCTTTCCTTTCAATGAACACAATCAATCAACTGAGCAGGGATGAGGCTCATGCTTACTAACCCTTTCATAAACACAGCACATTCTTTACTGCCAGCTATGTGCAGGCTTTTTATGCCAGTCTTTCCTCTGTCACACACATTGCTAAAGAGCCTCTTTTTTTCACCAATTAAAGCCTAATCATACAAAACCACCCATTGTTTCTGCTCTGTAATCTCCTCCCAACCACTAAACTGATAAGGGCAGACAGACTTAAGCCTCATCACAAACAGACAAATAGTGACAAAATCTAAACGGAATAGACACAAAACTGTTTCACTTACAGCTGTACAACTCGGACTTCTTTCATGTGCTGATACTTCGGTTGGGAGTCGTTGCACATGGACATAAATTATGCAATGCAAATCATGTTTTACATTAAAGCACAAGACTGCAGCGAAGATGGACAGTTTAAAACACAGCTGTGCAACACATGTAAATCTAGTCAGACTAAACACTCACCAATACTATATCTAACCGTTAGTAACACTAAAGACACTGTTCAAGCAACTGAAACATTGCTGAATAGGTAGAGGGGAGAGTGAATTAAAAACCTATGTTAATATAAACGACAGCTCTGTGTAAGAAATCTGCAAAAACTTCCTACACCATAAACTCCATCATTAATAGCAGAATGCATTGAGCAGTACTCCATTACCTGCAACACCTATCTGACTTAAGCAATGGTATTTAATCACAAGCCTGTACAGAGTAACATGGAAGTGTGAGGGCAGTGTAGGCTGGCACAGGTGGTAGAAACACCATGAACTCAGTGTATTTAGAGAAAGCCTTGCCGCATGATGGATTAGAGGCTAGTCTCCTTCTGCACAGCAGTAGGGAGAAAGATGGGGGGGAGGCCTAATGAGAGATGCAGACTAACAGGAGACATGAGCCAACAAGTTGAAGTGTTCAAGTGTAAAAGTGTGAGGTTTTCCATATTTGTTTGTTTTAAAAAGGTGAAAGACGGATGTTTGGGTCTGAGATCCAGGACTAAAACAATACAGCCCTGTGTGTGTTATTATCACTACTGTTACTACCTTGACATCAAACAAAAATATGTAAAGTTGTTTGAAATAACGTTACCGATACTTATTTTGGCAAAATATGTTCTCCTCAGTGTTGAAAAGCTATCCCAGAGTGTCAGTCCAACAAATGCTAGAGAGATTTTCACACATACGTCAGTTTTATTCAAAGCAAAATAGAGTAAACAAATCATCATCTGTATTCCCGATTCAAAGCCAGTTGAACACCGGCTGTCCTAGGTTAACTAAAACAAAACTTGGCAAACTGAACTTGATTACAGTTACATATGAGTAGACAGCCACATGGAGGCTAATAGTGTATAAAACCTGAAGTAAAAGTTCAGTTTAAACATAGGTTAAAGCAAACAGTGAAGTAAAAAGTATAAGCTAAGAAACGCCATTAAACAAACATATGTACAGTATTACATACAACATGGATTTTAGCATGTAAAGACTGAAAATATATTGAAGCTTTAGAGATTCAGAGAAGCAGCTGAGACTGGTAGAGGTTGGAGTCCCCAGCGCGTCGTATTTGATGGTAGAACGCTACAGTGGAATCTCAATACCTCCTGCCACCTCACTTTCTGTGGCCCTTAGGGAAGGTTATGGCAGCACCGCCTGCTCTTGCCAAGCCTTACAGAAACAACACGGGTAGCTGAGGGACAGGTAAATTATTCATCTTTGATTTATTGGTCAGCCTGCAACTAGTGAAACCAAGGCAAAGGCTGCAAACCACAAGCCGACTGATCCACTGCAGTCTTCTGAGGGGGCAAAAAAAAAAAAACTGGACTTAAAGGTTTGAACGGGGATTACAGAGAAATGAGAGATAGTGGTGAATGTGTCACAAAATAAGAAGGTTTAAGAAAACAGTACTGGGTTACTAAGTAACATGGAGTTTGCTAGTGCCAGCTGTGAAGTTAAAAAAATCTAAATACAGACAAATTATGGATTCAACAATAGATATATATGGCAAGTAGACGTTCCTATGCTTCACTGTGGATGGCATTCACCTTAAGCAGAGCTAAAACACACTATGAGAGTGTGTGGGGAAAACAAACACCAGGCTGGAGGTTAAGTGGTCTGACTGTGCTCCCGGTAAAATTCCTGAGCTGGCTGCCAACGCTCGGTTGCCATTCCTCCTCTGAAAGGAGAGTGAAAATGAATGCAGAGAGGTGGGCGAGTTAGAGAGGAACAGAGTGGGCATTCAGCTCATTTTTTCACCTTTTCGACGATAAAATAAATGGGGAAGGGAACAGGAAACAGTGACAAATGTTGCTGGTATGATTCCTGAAAAAGGTAATTGTCAGACGCTATTGTGACAGTTCAGAGACTTAAAAATGAACAAAGAAAGAGAAAGAGTGAGGCAATACGGGGGTCTCTACTAGGAGCGAGGGGAGTGGGAGAGCTATTTGAAGCACTCCAAGAATGTAACAGGGTGTGACCCATAAATGCATACAAACACTAACTAAGGAATACATTGAGATATATTGCGTGTGTTGCAAGTTCACACAAATGTGTGGAGGGGGACAGGAGTGATGATTCATGATGTCAAATGAAATCCAAATGACAGAC
The DNA here is from genome assembly GCA_037974645.1 of Hollardia meadi. NCBI lineage: Eukaryota > Metazoa > Chordata > Actinopteri > Tetraodontiformes > Triacanthodidae > Hollardia > Hollardia meadi. The sequence continues at coordinate 5,512,274 of JBBPCS010000374.1, read as the reverse complement.
CCACCTCTGAGGGAGAGGGCAAAAGAAGAGCAGGCTTCTCTTTACACCACAGCAAGAAAACAGCCCCCCCCCCTTCTCCCCGTCTGGCTGAGGGAAAAACAAACCACTGACTCGCCCTCCCCATAGTCCTTTCCTGTCTGAAACGGGCGTTATTTCCTGTAGATGATTTTGCGTGAGACACAAAAAAAATGAAGGAAAAAAATGGTAAGAGCCGACATCTTGGGTCGAGGGTATTGGAAGGAGCCACGGTTTCAGAAAAAGAAACACACAACCCCATTTAATGAACAAGTTCGTGTCAGGTAGCTGTTGTGACAATTATTACAACATACCCTGATTCATCTTACATTTTTACACTGGTTGCCAACATCTAGACTAGAGCCACTTTTACAGAGCCTGTTCAATGCCGGCCTGTTGTGCCTCGCCGTCTGTATAAACGTTACAGATGCTTATGGGGGGTCAAAGTGGTTCCACCTCCGCAGCGGAGGTAGTAACAGCGTGAAATCGACGTGAGCCAACGAGGCCGGAATGACGAGACAGGGGTGTGATGTTTTGTCGACATTTTATTTGTGCAACCCACAACTGGGAGATTTAAAAGCAGTTAGCAACTAACTCAAATACAAATGGTGTAGACGAGGCAATGTGCTACTTACCCTACGAGCAGAGAACGAGATCATCCGCCACATAAAAGGGAGGGTAAACGATTGTTATTAACATGTTAATCTATTGTTTATAAGGCGCTGCTTTTCGCGCATGTAAAACATCACACTAGACCCTGCTGTGTTACTCGTCACGCATCTTAATTGCAGAACGCCGGCTTGCTATCTAAAATCACAAAGTGGGGCGGCATTATGACGCCATTGCTTTGTTCAGGGTAAATAAACAAAGGTGGCATAGAAAAGGGTCTTCTTTGCAGTGATATTGTGCAATCTGTAAAAAAGGCTTAGTACACACACAAACAAACAGAACCAAGACTCCCTGACAGAAACCACATATGAAACTTGTTCAGTACAATTCACTGTGCATCTGGTCACCTTATTTACTGTTTATTTTAACATGACTGCTTTAAGATTTGAGACATATCAAAGAGAGAAAAATAAACTGGCCCGCAATGCATTGTCTAACAGCCAGCAGTAATCGAAGGGAAGACAGTTTTGGCAACAGCAAACCAAACAGTCAGCCAAGCAGTCAGGGTAGGGCATGGAGACAGGAGGCCAGGCAAAGGCAGTAGCGATAAGGAGGCCCCGGCACTCACGGGATTGAGGCCTGAGATAAGAGCCCTGAGCTGTCTTTAGATGACTTTATCATACAGCAGCCGCTGGCGGGTGGCATTGCTGGGGCTGGAGTGGGGCCAGGGGAGCAAGATGGGCCCGGAAGTTGGGAGTTAGAACAGGGACTAGAGCTCACACAGGCACTGTGATGGGGCTACTTGTTTGGAAGGCTGCTATGCAGAGGCAAGTCAGACTGAAGACAGGCAAGGCAACACTGGGTCCTGCCACAACTCCTACACCTCACCATGTCAAATGTATGCCACCACCTAATTTATTATCAAGGAGGAGAGACAGAGAAAGAGGGACTGAGGGCAAGAGAGAGGCAGACAGAGAAAAACAGCACACTACCTCCAATTCTGCTTTCTCACTGATGGCGACAGCTCAGTAAACCACCTCACAGAATGGCTTGCGGATAATTAAATTCCAGCTTATAAGTGGTGCTTTGGGAGAGAATGTTGGGAGAAAAGAAAGGGTTGGGGCGGGAGGATTAACAGGTTTCGCTTGCGACAACAGTCCTGGCCTAACACCCCCAATTCTCTCTTCCTGTCAGTCTCTATCTGTGCTCTCTCATGGCTCCAAGCTGTATCTTATTTGGCGAGCAGTGCTCAATCTTGTTAGCTGCTAAATTGATTGCATGTCAGAGGTTAGTGCAGGTCTAGCCCTGTACTGAGGAACGCCGAGGGTCAACCTACAACAGCAGAGTACAGTGCTGCAGCAGCCAGACCAGATCAGACAGACAAAGACAGAAGGCGGAGAACTGTTCAGACAGATTGACAGAAATATGGGACATCAGGTAAAAAAACAAAACAAACACATTCTCACATTTATCAAAATCTGTTCTCTAAACAGCTGCTCCCAAAGGACCAGTTCCCATCACCACAGTGGACAGCAGACAATTTGGTCCTCCGCACGCCGACAGCTCTCCTGGGAAGGTCCCGTCATGGCACACGGAGACAAACAAGCAGACACAAAACTATACATGCAAAGGGGGATGCTGAAGCCAGGAACAAGTGGTGCAATGCATGGCATGGCTCTGCCACACAGCGTGCAACGGAACTATGGACCATTCAATCTATTGTGCAAACAAAGCTAAAAAATTAGCTTGCAAGGAGCTCAGAATAAATATTTTAGATCAGTCTGACTATTCTATTCCTCATAGAAACACTTCATGACAACAAAAAAAATGAAAATCCTTCCTTTCTCCTATTGCTCTGCCACCTTACAACAGTGTCTGCACTTCACGACGAGGCAACATCTCTAGATGTTATATGGGCTGTCTCCTCCTGCCAAGAGAAAATATAGCAATTTGAAGCAGCTTGTTGGCTGGCAGATCGTAAAGAGAAATAAAAAAAAAAACTCCATAGCAGGTGTCACCTCAGGGAGATGAACAACTGCAACGCAAGGGGATTTCAAAAGGGGCCTGTCACTCGACCAGAGTGACCTTGAGGGACTACACACATATTGGGAACATAACAGGGACATCCATGCCACTAAAGCAGGGTGGGGGCAGTTGTCACACTCAAGGGTGGTGTCAGCTTTCTACTGTCGTGGAAACAGCTGTGTAGACATGCAGCTCTCAGAAGGCTACACTCTTTATGCTCTCTCAAAGAGTTTAAAGTGTTCACTTGTCACTAGTTACATTTTTGCTCCTATAAGGTGCACTAAAGTCTGTCAACAGAAGGGATTTAAGATGTTTAATTACAAGCCTATGAAACTGTACTTTCTCAGAAGAGAAGTGCTCTCGTTGTGATTTTATCAACAATACACAAAAACATTTGTGCCCCAGGAGACGAGATGCCTTGTTGAAAGACTCTCTTTATCATTTTTTTTTTGATAACCCTACACCAACTGGTTTTGTTTCTACCTCTGCTTGAGCATCAATTGCTTTGTAAGCAGCACCTGCTCTCTCCTTGTGGGTTTAACAAGACACCCACTCTGAATGAGACAACTGACGGAGAAGTCTCCTATACCCACAACAGACTGAGGAGAAAACTACACACACGCACACAGACACCGAACTAAATAACTTTTTAGATCAAACGCAATTCACACCACAATACCACAAGTTAAAGATTCCTTTCTGGAGTGTATCCTGTCTGACTGGAAGTTGCAGTTGAGTGTGAGATTTACTGCCGGCAAAGACCATGGTCACAAAACAATGCGTCATTTATTAATACAAAAATGATCAAACAAGTACTAACCTTAAATTACCATTAAAACATTTAAAATATTTTTTGTGCTTGTGCAAATGCAGTAATATGACAGCACAGGCCAGCTAATGCACCACATTAAAAACAACACACACTTCGGAACAATTCTAAGAATCCTAGAGCAAAGGAAGGGGTTATTATTTTGTACACTGTTGCCGTTTTCTTTTCTCTTTTTTATATTAATAACAACTGCACAGACTGGGTTGTGCATTTGGTTTCACTTTGGGTGGGGTCAGTTTAATCCTGTACGGGACAGGGAGTGGGAGGAGGCTTGCCTTGAATATCGCAACAGGGCTTCAGCCCCGTCCAAAGCGGAAAGCAAAGCAAACAGCCCCTAACAGGAACCAGACAGTAAGACAGGCCTCCGCTGCACTGGGGTGGCTTTCATCACACACACATGCAATTTATGGCGGCAGGATAGAGTTTGGGTTGCTGCTGTGGAAACCCTTGTAAACCTCAGACTTGTGAGGCTTTAGACGAGTCAGAGTGTAGCCGAGGGGTCGCGAGTGCCACGGCCATGATTTCTTAAACACCAGAGGAGGGAATGTTTTATCCGTTTTCTTTCTGACAAGCGCTGCATAGAAGCGACGGACCAGTCTGGCATCACAGGATTGATTTCTGAACCCCTTACAAATGGGTTCTTTTAAAGCCACTAAACCATATGGTGCAAAAAAACAACAACAACATACTATGTGTTGGAAACAGTTTTTTAAGAGAATTTTTTGAGCAAATCAGTTCCACCATTTTATTTCTGACATCAGCTCAATGACTTTTACTCGTCGTGAAGAAAAACATAAATCTATTGACAAAAATCCCCACAAGTCAAAATTAGTAATTACTATATTTAAAAAGTGCTAACATATGTCTTCAAAAGTACTTACAAACACACAATGTGAGACAATTCAACTCCAGAAAAACGAGAGGTCACGGAAAAACAAAATTTTCACATTTTTAATCTGATAGAACTAAATTTTGTTATTTTAATGGATTAACAGTCTAAAAAAATGCAGCACTTTTGCTCGTTCTGGGTCATGAACTGAATTTCTCTTAGTTCCACAAAGTAAAAGCCAATGACTAGATGGTGCATTATACATTAGTTAAAAGAAAACTCATTGGTGACCACACAGAAGTTGAAGACTGGCTCTTACAGAGTGCCGACAGCAGCACGGCTGAGCTGTCGGAGTAAATAAGAGGCACAGAGACCCTGTGCATGATCCCTTTTCTTTACTGTTCAGACTATTATCGGGGTCTGTGATTATGGGGGCTGGGAAACGGCAAATGTGAGCAGGGTTGACAAAGAAAACAGGTCTGCTTCCTGACTCGCCCCTCAATAAAAACATCAACACAATGTAATAGACTCTTCTGGAATTTCAAAAATAAAAATTATATACCTCGTTTGTAATGTATTTATTGCAAAGATGTTGGGGAAAAATGCTATCATCACATGCTGGGAAATTGTATATTCTCCTCTCTAATACATACTGATTTGCTGATTAGCAATAACTTTGACTTTTTTCTGGCCTCAACCTGAATCTTACGTACCAATTTCTCCAGTTAGTAAAATACTAAAACACCGTTACATTTGGTGTCTGTTGTATTCAATCAGCAGATTAGAGCGACCATACTCTACTTTAATTTAATGCTATTAAATAGAAATATACATAAATTTTTGCATTGTTGTAATTTTCCACTTAATGTCTACAGTGCCCTGTTTATCACCCATCAAGAAAGCGAGAAAATCTTTGCAAACCGGTTTAGCAACTACATACCATAGAGCCTACTCATCCAAACATGCAACCGAAACTATGAGGTATGCAGTGCTCCTCACGGCCTATGTGGTGTATGAAGAACTCACTCAATCGAGGTGGTCAGGATGCCCATTATCTTTATTCGTGTCATGGTGACCAGCTCGACACGACAAACAGCACGAGGACAATCTGCTTAGGGGGGGGCTGTGGCGCTCTCTAGTGTCCCTTGCTCAGTTACATATACCATAAGTCCAACCTTCCGCTTAGACCAGCTTATGTTATTGATACCTATCAACATTTACGGCGAATAAGCCTCGTTTATCAGCGCCGCTGCTTGGGCCAGTGAAATAACCGCAGAGACAAATCCCCTCTGGACAGTGTCGCCGACAAAAGGGAACGCATTTTTGGTTAACGATTGAGCACGCTTGACTGGTAAAAAAAAACAAAAAAAAAACACGACGACTGCTGCTGCTGCAGCAAGGGAAGGATATATAAACGACACAAGCACACCGTCGCTAGAGGACAAATATTGTGTAGCTGAGTGAAGGGGCACAAACAAAAATACGCTCTTTTTAATGAAAAAGTTAGACGGCTTAGATAATCTTCGTGTCCCCTCCTCCCAGCAGCAACTCGCTGGCCATTGTTTGGGCAACAAGCAGACACATTCCACCGTGCTTAAAAGCTCGGCCGCTGGCAACAACTAACGCGACCCCTTGAAGCACAAAAAAGGAAAGCGGAAGTCAACTTTTGTAACACTTCTTCATATTTGTCTGAAAGGCTATATGTGGTTGTGCTGGTTAAGTCTTTAACTAAACGCGCGGTTCAAGTTCACATTGTAGCTTTAATTCCTGAAGAGTTCAACAGAACGACGACACCCAGAACCGCTAGCTTGAGATGTGGCTAACCCAAGCTAAACTGCCGTGGAACGTGGAATCAGGCCCCGTATAAAATTAAACGAAATTCGCATGTGATAAACCCAAAGTGCGCTTCAAAACTTTACCGTGAGCGATTTTGGTTGATACATAGACGGTGATAGCCAGTAGTGATTTTTCTAAACGAGTGGGAGAAAGTTTTCGCCTTGTCACCACAAAAGTCGGGAGTGCAGCAACAAAGTCCGTGGAAGCCTAACGTTAGCAACTCTCACTTCAAAATCTCGCTCCGAACTCGGGTTAAACAAACTCACACAGGCTAATGATGGATTTTTTGCTTTCGGTGTGGGCTATTGCTCGAGGGAAGTTGTGAGTGTTACCATGCCTGCCACGGTCAGCCATATCGGGTGTATACTAGTATGTTTTGCAGCAGGGACGCCCAGCGAAGCCGTACCAGGACCGGACTGCGCTGTGGTCACGCTCCCCCCCTTCTCCCCGGCGTCTCCCACATCGCTCCAGACTGCCACTTACCTTCATCGAGAAGCCTTTCCAGGTGTGTGAAGATGCCGCAGAGATTTGGCAAACTGGTCATGAGCTTCTTCTCGTTCAATAATTGCATCAAATAATCGGGACTCGGCCTCGGTCGCTCCTTCACTTCGACCTCTCCGACCATCATCTTTGCGGCGAGAGCGGAGAACAAACCACTGCGAAACACAGAATCCTCTTTTCGGAAAATAAGAAAAAAAAAACGAAAAAAAAACAAAAAAAAAAAACTTGCGGCTCCAATCCCTCGCTTCCCTCCTCCTTGTGATGAGAAGACTCTGTAACCCCCCCCTAAAAATTCAGGTTTGGTTTGTTCTTGGTGTTAGAGTGGAGAGGGGACAAAAAAAGAAACCGTTATCTTCCTTCCAAACACTCGTGCGCCGTACTCTCCTCTACGCCGTGTGCGCTCGGGGACGTTCAACTCCACCACTGTAGGCGCGAGAGACTGTTCCACCGGAAAGGCTCCGTCCCTCTCAACGACTATTGGCCAACGGGGCTTTCTGGGACTAATTTGACAACCAATGAGTGCTCGCATCTGAGCCAGGGGGGCAGGGCGGAGTGGTTAGTGGAATGATGGACAGAAATTAGGGCCAATGGCGCGCAGTGCGCAGGAATGCACATAACTGCCCTGAAGTGTTGTCAACACAGAATAGCACACATTTACGTATTTCTGCCTTTTCCTCAAAATTGGCAACATTACAGCAATCAAACAGATTTTAATCCAGATTCTAAAAATATTTCTGATCCATAATAGTATGGCACTGTTGTCAGTGGTCTCATAACTGTAACACCAAAGGCAGTACCTGTGAGAATATTATGAGTGAAAAGTGGAGTTTGCTGAGGTTTCTTATGTTTCCAATCTCGACTGGTTTTATGTTGCTTTCCTTTCCTCTAGACCTACATTGTCGCATAGTGTAGTAGGCCTATAACAATAGTGTAGAAGGATCACAAATCATACAGTAACCCTATTTAGTAAGAGTGAAGACAGTGAAATGTTAAACAACATCCAGTGTGCAAACAACATTCCAGTGAGCACTTGAAAGCACAGCAGCTCCATTTGTCACATAGACACATGTGTATGGGTTTACTAATCTGGTATGGACTAGTTATCTGGTTTTAATAGTCACACTTGGGTTGAATGTGTGTTCAATCTCCAACTTTATTCAAAGAGTTTGTGTGTGACAGAGGTCAAGACCAGCCTACAAGTCGGGCTGATGGTAGATTTCATAGGCTTCAATTCAGGGTGTCAAAAAATATCTGAAAAAATTATTAACCTGTGCATCTGACAAGATGCCTTTTGTTACTCAAGACTTGTACATCTTGTTATCTGTCTTGGGACCGATTGATCAACGTTCCAGTAATCAATAGAGTCCTTTCATTGTCCTGTCCTTGGGAGGACCTTTCTACTTATCCTCTGAAGATTAACATCCCTGATCAATGGAACACACAAACCAGCTACCCCTGGTTTCACACATCCTGCTTAGTGTGAAAATAAACCACAACTGGTCCGGTTTGGTTTTAACAGTTGCTGGCTGAGAGGGGCCCAGCTAAATCTGAGCCCTGACCTTGGCCCTCATCCAATTTGTCCGCTTAGTACTCACCCACTCATATCTTTGTAAAAGTAGTCCCCACGCTGGGTGCACGAATGCTCAAACAGCTGCACTATGACCTTCTGGCTGCAGTTTGTCGACACTCTTTTGTTATAGAGGATAGATGATTAAATCCAAACTCTTGGGATTATTGCAGCAATGAATTGATCAAACAAAATCAATTGGATGGATGGATCTGGTGATGTTTTTGGATACATTTAATGAGACTGTCTCTGTATCATTACCTCAAGAGATACATGCCACACACTAACAACATACTGTAATTTTAAACACACACCAAAAAAATCACACATACTGCAAAAATATTTGCAATCAGTCCTACAGCCACAGATAACAGCTTCTGGATCTTGCTTCTCGGCCTTTCAGCCAGCATCTACACAGTACGCCACAGTATGTTACTTAATTATTGTTGAGCTTCAGTTGAGTCTCAGACAAACAAAACCTTGTGCAGATGACCAAATGTTCAAAAATAAAGTTGTAATCAGATTGTGGTAATTCTGGCTTATAAAGTCATATAGCTACGGGAATGCAGAAACGGCCAGCACAAGTTTCTCCTCCATAAACGTTGTTTCCAAGCAGCAACTGTTAACTTTGTCGTCACCATAACAGAAGGAACACGTCTTAATTTATCGGATTAATCAATAAGAAAAGAAACTAAATTAAGTCAGGCACTTTTCTGCTCTGAGCATCTAAAACGCCTGTCTCCCAGGGCGCATTAGCAGCACCCAAAACACTTACTGCCCATAGAAAACAACTGGAAAAAGATGCTTCTGACTGCAAAAAAAGCTCTCTGTCTGATAGGCCCCTTAGGGAGCCAGTACATGATTGAGGGCCACAGAGGAAAACCTGTGCGCTTGTCATAGGATTTGGGATTGGCCTGATAATGGTGAATTAAAAATTCCTTGTAACTGTATGCGGATGATGCAGATCACTTTATCTTTTCCCCGAGGTCCGACAAAGTTTGTTGATTCTTGAGTGCCAGTTATTTACCATTTGATTATCACAATTTCAACCAGTGACCATAGGAAAACACAGATTGTAGGGTTTTTGCATAATGGCTTGTCATTTGCACCTCCACCAATTACACAGGACATGCATTATTAGTCCTGTCATCCAAACGATCTGCAATATCAGCGTGCTATCTTAGAGCCAGAATGATAAAACATCCCTTGAAGTCAAACACTGATAAGTGATTTTGGTGGATAAGAGCGCATAGATAGGCAGAGGGGATGAGAAACCCCAGTTTTCATGTGACTTAGAGATAGCTAAATTGTTCATGGTGTTGACTTTATGTTTCTCTTTTATTTCCTCCCTTAATCTTTAAATACAAGCGGTGGAAAAAGTCACAGGCTTCTTGCATCAAAAAGAATCTGGCATTTATTTTGAGCTTTGAAAATGGGTTTAGTTCTTATCGCAACGGTGCGCATGGTAATTTGCACCTTGTCTGGCACTCATTCTTTTGACTTGGGTCACATACGGCTCCTGTGTGTGTGCCGATATGTGTGCGAAATAGAAACACAGATTTAGAGGAAGAGAGAGACAGACATGGCGATAGACAGGGAGAGCATACCTAAATTTGAGCGCGTGAGCCTGTGCATGCTTGTGTCTTCTGACAGCCTGAGAGCAAGCAGGAACGATATTAATCCCCCTTTTGCTCCCCCTGCCCTTGTGTTTTTGTCATTTTTAATAACACGGTTTCTATTCAACAATTAATCCAATTAACAAGGATCCAGATAATTAATGAACATGCGTTTAGCCCCTTTTGAAGAGAGGCTGTTAGCTCACTCACAATGAGCTTGGAGAGCGCCCTGGGTTTTCAACTGAAAGTATGTTGATGGAACAATGGGGCCCTCAGTAGGGGCCCAGTAGCTGGATGTAGCCTGCCTCCGGGGCCGCAAGAAAGTGAGTAGGAGACAGTGACTCTGTTGAGGCAAGGCTGTCTGCGATAAGGGCTGTAGCTCTGGAGGAGGCAAACAGAGGCCCACAGGCTCTGATAACACGCAATACATACAAACAACAACATCTTTCCCTTTTTCTTTTGACTTACTAGTTTGGGGACTGGGGGAAAAAAAGTGCTGGCACAATCTAGGTCATTTACATTTTAAGGAAGGTGTGAGCACAGCGCAACAGAAATAAATGTCCTTCTAGCAACCACAGCATATACAGAGAAATACATAATGTACCTATTATTCATTTTAACTTGTATCATAGGCATGGCATGACAAATGCCCTATTCGTGCTCATGTGTTCATGCACTGTTGCACTCATACTTGTTTGTGTGTTCTCATATTATATAGTGGGTGTGCATTTGTTATTGTCAGTGACTGAACATTATTTATTTGTCTTGAAATCACCCACAATAAGAATTGCAGACAATAAGGAGGAAGAGGAAGGATGTGTAAGTAGGGAAGTACGATAGTGGGGCATGATGGGATGATGTGAAATAAAAAAAATCCCTCCATAGTTTTACTTTAGTGGTGTTGTCAATTAAATCTGTAAAAATCTGTAAGTTAAATGTTGTTTATACCTCTTTGTAAGCGTTAATTTTAAATGCATATTGGTCACACATTAAAGTTTTCGCCATTTATCTGTATCTATTCTTATTCAGACGCCTTTGTCATAAAATCTAATGATTAAACAAAGTCCCTGTGCAGCAGCATGGGAATTACTTCACGGTGGCTTACAGGTAGTATTTATGAGACAAGATCGAATCACTGTTTTACACTTGTTCAGCAGTCTGACACACAGCAGATGAATATGTAAACGAGAACAACTAAATTGTGACGTGGCCGCATTAAAACATACAGTAGGTGACGATCAAGGAGAGCAGGAAGTGACAGAGCCGAGGCTGTGTCTGCCCCACCCCTTAATACATTTTCTATGTAATGCATATTTGTCTTTTTAGCCAACCAAAAGAGAACAAAAAAGATTCAGATTTAGCTGATTCAGATTTAGCCGACCTATAGTGTGGATGGAATCTCAGTCTTGATCTGAATAACTGGTTCTTCATACCAGCTGTATGCAATGCAGTCTGGTGTCGGGGGTAGACATCTAGTCATCATGTTATGTTTGACACCTACCTGCTGACTGGATTACAGGGTTATTAAGGAAGGCTAAAACAGATACAATGAGAAGCATTTTCAAATTTAGGGGGCATCGTTTCGACCTAGCTTAAGCCGTGCTAGTTTCTTCCACAGGTTTTAGACTATGCATGATAAGGAGTGTATACTATTCATTTATTACAATACTTAAAGTAAGAAGTGTCAACTGGACTGCTACAATGTGCAGCGGCATGAAAAATCTATCACTATTCAATCTGAGGCTGCAACATTCCTGCGTTTCCAATAACCAATTCTACTCTTGCCACCACAGCTATTCCCCTTTCTATATTTTGTTAAAGGTCACCTTGGGTGTTGTAGTCTAGATGCTCCAGTGGTTTGGCAATCTGGTGATGGAAATGCCTGTTGGTCTGCCTGTTGTTGCCC